>CM049378.1:30840666-31123258 GCA_026937815.1 Etheostoma perlongum | reverse complement strand
AAGCATGTTCTGTGCACGCTCCGAATTCTATGATTTCTAAAAACAGGACTACAAGTAAAAGTCGTAGTTTAATCGTGAGAGGGCCGTTGGATCAGAGTGTGATGAACCCGTCTGTTGACTTCATGTGTTGTTAGACGGAGGAGGAGGCGGAGCCATGTGTCATCTGGCCCCGTAAAGGGCAGCCAATCAGCTATGACATGTTCACCGTCACTCACAGGAGTGAGAACCACATCTGTCTGACCAACGAGGACATGCTGGTGGTCCAGGACTACGTACTGGAAGCTACGCAGGTCAGTGCCACCTGGAACATCACATCACAAAATCCCTATACTAAAAGATTTTGTGATTTTACATCGACTATACTATGACATGTTTTCATGATTTTATGATTCTTCGACATACTATACTATGACATTTTTATGATTTTATGATTCTTCGACATACTATATGACATTTTTTACATGATTTTCATGATTTTGTGACCTTTTATGACATATTTTATGATTTTTCGACATACTATGACATTTTTATGGTTTTATGACGTACCATTTTATGACATTTTTCATGATTTTTCGACATTCTATACTATGACATTTTTCATGATTTTGTGACCTTTTATGACATTCTTCGACATACTATACTATGACATTTTTATGGTTTTATGACTTTTTTCATGATTTTGTGACCTTTTATGACATTCTTCGACATACATACTATGACATTTTTATGGTTTTGACATTTTTCATGATTTTTCGACATACTATACTATGACATTTTTCATGATTTTGTGACCTTTTATGATTTTCTCGACATACTATACATACTATGACATTTTTCATGATTTTGGTTTTTGACATTTTTTATGATTTTTGACATACATACTTATTTTATGATTTTTTATGATTTTTGGACACTATACTATGACATGGTTTTATGACATTTTTATGATTTTTTTTTTCGACATACTATACTATGACATTTTTTTTTTATGATTTTTTAGCTATGACATTTTTCATGATTTTCATTTTTCGACATACTATACTATGACATTTTTATGGTTTTTGACTTTTTATGACATTTTTCATGATTTTTGACCTTTATGACATACTATACTATGACATTTTTATGGTTTTATGATTTTTGACATATTTTGATTTTATTTTATGACATGATTTTATGATTTTTCGACATACTATTTTATGACATTTTTATGATTTTATGACCTTTTATGACATTTTTCGACATATTTATGACATTTTATAGTTTTATGACATTTTTTCATGATTTTTGACCTTTTATGACATTTTATTTTATGACATTTTTATGATTTTGACATTTTATGACATTTTTCATGATTCTTCGACATACTATACTATGACATTTTTATGGTTTTATGACATTTTTATGATTTTTTTATGGTTTTTCAACATACTATACTATGACATTTTTCATGATTTTGTGACCTTTTATGACTTTTTTATGACATTTTCCATGATTTTTCATGATTTTTCGACATACTATACTATGACATTTTTCATGATTTTTCATACTATGACATTTTTTATGATTTTAGGATTCTTTGACATACTATACTATGACATTTTTCATGATTTTATGACATTTTATGACATTTTGACATACTATACTATGACTTTTTATGATTTTTCGACATATTTTTTATGGTTTGACATTTTTATGACATTTTTATGACATTTTTATGACATTTTTCGACATACTATACTATGACATTTTTATGTTTTTATGACATTTTTCGACATACTATACTATGACATTTTTATGGTGTTATGACATTTTTCATGATTTTATGATTCTTCGACATACTATACTATGACATTTTTCATGATTTTGTGACCTTTTATGACATTTTTATGGTTTTATGATTTTTCATGATTCTTGACATACATACTATGACATTTTTATGGTTTTATGACTTTTTTCATGATTTTTCATGGTTTTTGACATACCATACTATGACATTTTTCATGATTTTAGACCTTTTATGACATTTTTATGGTTTTTGACATTTTATGATTTTTTCATGATTTTTCGACATACTATACTATGACATTTTCATGATTTTTTATGGTTTTGACATTTTTATGATTTTTTCATGATTTTGTGACCTTTTATGATTTTTTATGGTTTTTTGACATTTTTCGACATATGACATTTTTCATGATTTTGTGACATACTATGACATTTTTATGACTTTTTTCATGATTTTTCGACATATTATGACATTTTTATGGACATACATACTATGACATTTTTCATGATTTTGTGACATTTTTTTATGACATTTTTCATGATTTTTTTATGATTCATGACATTTTATACTATGATTTTTCATGATTTTGACCTTTATGACATTTTTCGACATACTATGACATTTTTATGGTTTCATGACATTTTTCATGATTTTGACATACTATACTATGACTTTTTTCTGATTTTTCGACATACTATGACATTTTTTATGATTTTTGACATATTTTATGACATTTTTCATGATTTTTCGACATACTATACTATGACATTTTTTTCATGACATTTTTATGATTTTCATGGTTTTCTTCGACATACTATACTATGACATTTTTTTCATGATTTTTCGACATTTTATGACATTTTTTTCATGATTTTGTGACCTTTTTATGACATTCTTTTATACTATGACATTTTTATGATTTGTGACCTTTTTATGACATACTATACTATGACATTTTTTTTTTCATGATTTTTCGACATACATACTATGACATTTTTATGGTTTTTGACATTTTTTATGATTTTTCATGATTTTCGACATACTATACTATGACATTTTCATGATTTTGTGACCTT
Organism: Etheostoma perlongum; assembly: GCA_026937815.1. NCBI lineage: Eukaryota > Metazoa > Chordata > Actinopteri > Perciformes > Percidae > Etheostoma > Etheostoma perlongum. Next base: position 31,120,393 of record CM049378.1, on the reverse strand, counting down.
TTTATGATTTTTATGATTTATTTTTCATGACTTTTTATGATTTTTCGACATACTATACTATGACATTTTTATGGTTTTCATGATTTTATGATTTTTTATGACATTATACTATGACATTTTTGAGTTTTATGACATTTTTTCATGATTTTTCATGATTTATGACATTTATACTATGACATTTTTATGGTTTTTTATTTTTCATGATTTTATGATTGACATACTATACTATGACATTTTTCATGATTTTGTGACATTTATGACATTTTTCATGATTTTTTACTATACTATGACATTTTTTATGGTTTTTACTATTATGACTGATTTTTCATGATTTTTCGACATACTATACTATGACATTTTTTATGGTTTTATGACATTTTTTATGATTTTTTCGACATACTATACTATGACATTTTTTATTTTTCATGACATTTTTTCATGATTTTTGACATACTATACTATGACATTTTCATGATTTTATGATTTTTTCGACATACTATACTATGACATTTTTATGACTATGACCTTTTATGATTTTTATGACATACTATACATTATATGGTTTTTTGACATTTTTATGATTTTATGATTTTTGACATACCATTTTATGACATTTTATGATTTTATGACATTTTTATGATTTTTTTTATGATTCTTCGACATACTATACTATGACATTTTTATGGTTTTATGACATTTTTATGATTTTTATGATTTTTCGACATACTATACTATGACATTTTTATTTTATGATTTTATGATTTTTCGACATACTATACTATGACATTTTTTTATGATTTTGTGATTTTTATGACATTTTGACATACTATACTATGACATTTTTATGATTTTTTTTATGATTTTTTGACATTTTACATACTATGACATTTTTCATGATTTTTGTTTTATGACATTTTTATGATTTTTATGATTTTTCGACATACTATACTATGACTTTTTTTTTTATGACATTTTGATTTTATGATTCTTCGACATACTATACTATGACATTTTTATGATTTTTGACCTTTTATGACATTTTATGACATTTTATGACATTTTTATGATTTTCGACATACTATACTATGACATTTTTATGATTTTGTGACATTTTTATGATTTTTCATGATTTTTGACATACTATACTATGACATTTTTATGGTTTTATGACATTTTTATGATTTTCGACATACTATACTATGACCATTTTTTATGATTTTTCGACATACTATGACATATTTTATGGTTTTGACATTTTTTATGATTCTTCGACATACTATACTATGACTATTTTTCATGATTTTTCGACATACTATACTATGACATTTTTTATGATTTTGTGACGTACTAATTTATGACATTTTCATGATTTTTCGACATACTATACTATGACATTTTTCATGATTTTGTGACTTTATGACATTCTTTAGTTTTATGACATTTTTATGATTTTATGACATTTTCATGATTTATGACATACTATACTATGACATTTTCATGATTTTGGACCTTTTATGACATTTTATATTTTATGACTTTTTTGATTTTATGACATTTTTATGATTTTTCGACATACTATACTATGACATTTTTTATGATTTTTTATGACATTTTATGACATTTTTTATGGTTTTTGACATTTTGTGACCTTTATGACATTTTTATGATTTTCGACATATTATACTATGACATTTTTTATGACATTTTTCATTTTTTCGACATACTATACTATGATTTTTTTATGACATACTATACTATGACATTTTTCATGATTTTGTGACCTTTATGATTTTTATTTTTATGACATTTTTGATTTTCATGATTTTTCGACATACTATACTATGACATTTTTTTTTGATTTTATACTATACTATGACATTTTATGACATTTTTATGATTTTTCATGATTTTTCGACATACTATACTATGACATTTTTATGATTTTGTGACATTTTTTATGATTTTTTCGACATTTTATGACATTTTTTGATTTTATGATGACATTTACTATAACATTTTTATGATTTTTCGATTTTACTATGACATTTTATGGTTTTATGACATTTTTTTATGATTTTTTATGATTTTTTCGACATACTATACTATGACTTTTTTTTTTTTTATGATTTTTGACATTTTATACTATGACATTTTTCATGATTTTGTGACCTTTTATGACTTTTTTTATGTTTTATGACATTTTTTCATGATTTTTTTTTCGACATACTATACTATGACATTTTTATGATTTTGACATTTTTATGATTTTCGACATACTATACTATGACATTTTTATGGTTTTATGACATTTTTTCATGATTTTATTTTTCGACATACTATACTATGACATTTTTTTTTATGACATTTTTCATGACTTTTTTTATGATTCTTCGACATACTATACTATGACATTTTTATGATTTTTTTTATTTTTCGACACACTATGACATTTTTATTTTTTGATTTTTATGACATTCTTGACATACTTACTATGACATTTTTTATGATTTTATGACTTTTTTCATGATTTTATGACATACTATACTATGACATTTTTTCATGATTTTGTGACCTTTATGACATTTTTTTATGATTTTTCATGATTTTTTCGACATACTATACTATGACTTTTTTATGATTTTATTTTCGACATGATTTTATTTATGACATACTATACTATGACATTTTTTTTCGATGGTTACTATGACATTTTTATTTTTTATGATTTTATGGATTTTATGACATTTTTTCATGATTTTTTTCGACATACTATACTATGACATTTTATTTTATGATTTTTTTTATGACATTTTTTATGTTTTTCGACATACTATACTATGACATTTTTTATGGTTTTATGACATTTTTTCATGATTTTTTTATACTATGACATTTTTATGGTTTTATGACATTTTTTATGACATTTTTCATGATTTTTCGACATACTATACTATGACATTTTTCATGATTTTATGATTTTCGACATACTATACTATGACATTTTTCATGATTTTTCGACATACTATACTATGACATTTTTATGGTTTTATGACATTTTATGATTTTTCGACATACTATACTATATGACATTTTTTTATGATTTTTTTTATGATTCTTCGACCATACTATGACATTTTTCATGATTTTTTTTATGACATTATACTATGACATTTTATGATGATTTTTATGATTTTTGACATTTTTTATGACATACGACATACTATGACATTTTTATTTTTGACATTTTGTGATTTTGACATACTATTATGACATTTTTTCATGATTTTGTGACCTTTTATGACATATTATTATTTTTTATGGTTTTATGACTTTTTCATGATTTTTCGACATACTATACTATGACATTTTTTATGATTTTAGATTCTTCGACATACTATACTATGACATTTTTATGATTTTTGACATTTTCGACATACTATACTATGACATTTTTTTATGGACATACTATTATGACATTTTTTTTTTATGATTTTTCGACATACTATACTATGACATTTTATGACATTTTTATGATTTTCGACATACTATACTATGACATTTTTATGGTTTTATGACATGATTTTATGATTTTCGACATACTATACTGACATTTTCATGATTTTTGACCTTTATGACATTTTCGACATGGTATACTATGACATTTTTATGATTTTGATTTTCGACATACTATACTATGACATTTTTATGGATGACATTTTATGACATTTTTCATGATTTTTCGACATATTATACATATTTTTATTTATGACATTTTCATGATTCTTCGACATACTATACTATGACATTTTTATGGTTTTATGACATTTTATGACATTCTTCGACATACTATACTATTTTTATGATTTTTGACATACTTTATGACATTTTTCATGATTTTTGACCTTCGACATTTTATGGTTTATGACATTTTTGACCATGATTTTTTATGATTTTTCGACATCCTTTATGACATTTTATGATTTTCATGAGACCAGGATTACATTTTTTTTTATGATTTTATGACTATACTATGATGATTTTTTCATGATTTTTCGACATACTATACTATATTTTATGGTTTTATGACATTTTTATGATTTTTCGACATACTATACTATGACATTTTTTGATTTTATGATTCTTCGACATACTATACTATGACATTTTTTATGATTTTGACATACTGATTTTAAGATGACATTTTATGGTTTATGACATTTTTATGATTTTTATGGTTTTTTTATGACATACTATACTATGACATTTTTTTATGATTCTTCGACATACTATCCATGACATTTTCATGATAATTTTTATGACATTTTTTATGATTTTTTATGACATTTTTCATGATTTTTCATGATTTATGATTTTTCGACATACTATACTATGACATTTTATGATTTTTTATGACATTTTATGATTTTTCATTTTTCGACATACTATACTATGACATTTTTATGATTTTTCGACATACTATACTATGACATTTTTATTTTATGACATTTTTATGATTTTCGACATACTAATACTATGACATTTTTATGGTTTCTATGACATTTTTCATGATTTTGACATTCATACTATGACATTTTTTCATGATTCTTCGACATACTATACTATGACATTTTTATGGTTTTATGACATTTTTATGATTTTATTTTATGACATTTTTATGATTTTGTTTTTTTCGACAGGAGACATACTATGACATTTTCAAGATGTTTATTTTTTTCATGATTTTTCGACATACTATACTATGACATTTTTCATGGTTTATTTTGACATATGACATTTTTAATGATTTATGACATTTTATGGTTTTATGACATTTTTTGATTTTTTTATGTTTTTGACATACTATACTATGACATTTTTATGATTTTTCGACATACTATACTATATGACATTTTTCATGGATTTTATGACCATTTTTATGTTTTTTTCCGACATACTATATACTATGACATTTTTGATTTTATGATTCTTGACATACTATACTATGACATTTTTTCATGATTTTAGACCTTTTGACATACTATACTATGACATTTTTATGACATTTTATGACATTTTTCGACATACCTATACTATGACATTTTTATGATTCTGGGGGACATACTATACTATGACATTTTTATGGTTTTATTTATTTTCATGATTTTATGATTCTTCGACATACTATACTATGACATTTTTATGATTTTGTGACCTTTTATGACATTCATTTTCGACATACTATACTATGACATTTTTATTTTTCATGACATTTTTCATGATTTTTCGATACTATACTATGACATTTTTTATGGTTTTAAATTTTCCATGATTTTTTCATGATTTTTGACATACTATACTATGACATTTTTTATGATTTTATGATTCTTATGACATACTATACTATGACATTTTATGGTTTTATGATTTTTATGATTTTTTTTTTTCGACATACTATACTATGACATTTTTTCATGATTTTGTGACCTTTTATGACTTTTTATGACATTTTCATGATTTTCATGATTTTTCGACAAATTATACTATGACATTTTTTTCATGATTTTTCGACATTTTATACTATGACATTTTTCATTTTATGATTCTTCGACATACTATACTATGACATTTTTATGGTTTTATGACTTTTATGACCTTTAAAGACGACATACTATGGCGACACATGGACATTTTTCATTATTTGTGACATTTTTTTACATTCTGCTATGACATTTTTTTATGGTTTTATGATTCTTCGACATACTATACTATGACATTTTATGGTTTATGACATTTTTATGATTTTCATGATTTTACATCCCATATGACATTTTTTATGTGTTATGACATTTTTCATGATTTTGTGATTCTATGACATACTACTATGACATTTTTCATGATTTTATGATTTATGACATTTTATGGTTTTTATGATTTTTTCATGATTCTTCGACATACTATACTATGACATTTTATGGTTTATGACATTTTATGATTTTTCATGATTTTCGACATACTATACTATTTTTTTCATGATTTTGTGACCTTTATGACTTTTTTATGGTTTATGACATTTTCCATGATTTTCATGATTTTCGACATACTATACTATGACATTTTCATGATTTTATGATTCTTCGACATACTATACTATGACATTTTTCATGATTTTTCGACATACTATACTATGACATTTTTATGGTTTTATGATTTTTCATGATTTTTGTGACTATTTTATGACATTTTTATGATTTTATGATTTTCGACATATTATACTATGACATTTATTTTATGGATTTTTCGACATACTTTACTATGACATTTTATGATTTTGTGACCTTTTATGACATTTTTCGACATACTATACTATGACATTTTATGGACATTTTTTTTTATGACATTTTTATGATTTTCATGATTTTCGACATACTATACTATGACATTTTTCATGATTTTGTGACCTTTTATGACATTCTTCGACATTTTGTATACTATGACATTTTATGGTTTTATGACATTTTTCATGATTTTCGACATACTATACTATGACATTTTTTATGGTTTTTATGACATTTTCATGATTTTTCGACATACTATACTATGACATTTTTCATGATTTTGTGACCTTTTATGACATTCTTCGACATACTATACTATGACATTTTTATGGTTTATGACATTTTTATGATTTTTTTGACATACTATACTATGACATTTTTCATGGATTTTTTTATGACATTTTTATGATTTTTCATGATTTTCGACATACTATACTATGACATTTTTATGGTTTTATGACATTTTTAATGATTTTTGACATACTATTATGACATTTTATGGTTTTTATGACATTTTACTATTTATGACATTTTTATGATTTTTTTTTTTTGACATTTTTTATGATGATTTTTCGACATACTATACTATGACATTTTATGGTTTTATGACATTTTTATGATTTTATGGTTTTATGACATTTTTCATGATTTTTCATGATTTTTCGACATACTATACTATGACATTTTTATTTTTATGATTTTTTGACATTTTATGATTTTTACTATACTATGACATTTTTTATGATTTTTTTTCGACATACTATACTATGACATTTTTATGATTTTTGACATTTTTATGATTCTTCGACATACTATACTATGACTTTTTTATGGTTTTTCGACATTTTTATGACATTTTTCATGATTTTGTGACCTTTTATTTTTTTATGATTCTTCGACATACTATACTATGACTTTTTTATGGTTTTTCGACATTTTTTATGATTTTTCGACATACATACTATGACATTTTTTTTTTATGACATTTTCATGATTTTGACATACTATACTATGACATTTTATGATTCTTCGACATACTATACTATTTTTTATGATTTTTGACATACTTTATGACATTTTTATGACATTTTTTATGGACATTTACTATGACATTTTCATGATTTTGACATACTATACTATGACATTTTTATGGTTTTTGACATTTTTTATGATTTTTCATGTTTTTCGACATACTATACTATGACATTTTGATTTTATGATTTTTCGACATACTATACTATGACATTTTTTTTTATGGTTTTATGACATTTTTATTTTTCATGATTTTCGACATACTATGACATTTTTATGACATTTTATTTTTATTTTTCATGATTTTTTTCGACATACTATACTATGACATTTTTATGGTTTTATGATGATTTTGATTTTTTCGACATACTATACTATGACACATGACCTTTTATGACATTCTTCGACATACTATACTATGACATTTTTTATGATTTTGTGACCTTTGACATACTTTATGACATTTTTATTTTATGACATTTTTTATGATTTTTATGATTCTTCGACATTTTTATGACATTTTTTATGGTTTATGACATTTTTATGATTTTATGATTTTTCGACATACTATACTATGACATTTTTATGGTTTTTTCATGATTTTTGACCTATTTTTATGACATTTTTATGACATTCTTCGACATACTATACTATGACATTTTTTTTTATGACTTTTTTTGACCTTTTATGACATTTTTCATGATTTTTCGACATACTATACTATGACATTTTTCATGGTTTTTCGACATTTTATGACTTTTATGATTTTTCGACATACTATACTATGACATTTTTATGGTTTTATGACATTTTTTATGATTTTTCATGATTTTTCGACATACTATACTATGACATTTTTTTGATTTTATGATTCTTCGACATACTATACTATGACATTTTTTATGATTTTTCGACATACTATTTACTATTTTTGACATTTTATGACATTTTTATTTTATGATTTTTGATTTTTTATGATTTTCTTCGACATACTATACTATGACATTTTTTTATGGTTTATGACATTTTTCATGATTTTATGATTCTTCGACATACTATACTATGACATTTTTATGGTTTTATGACATTTTCATATTTTATGACATTTTTTATTTTTCATGATTCTTCGACATACTATACTATGACATTTTTATGATTTTTTCATGATTCTTGACATACTATTATGACATTTTTGACATGACATTTTTCATGACATTTTTCATGATTTTTGACATACTATACTATGACATTTTTATGGATTTTATGACATTATGACATTTTATGATTTTATGACATTTTTGACATGGATTTTGACATACTATTTTTATGACATTTTTCATGATGGTTTTTCGACATACTATACTATGACATTTTTCATGATTTTTGACATTTTTTCATTATGATTTTTTATGACATTTTCCATGATTTTTCATGATTTTTCGACATACTATACTATGACATTTTTATGGTTTTGACATTTTTTATGATTTTTCATGATTTTGACCTTTTATGACATTTTATACTATGACATTTTTTTTTGATTTTCGACATACTATACTATGACATTTTTATGGTTTTATGACATTTTACTATGACATTTTTATTTTTATGATTTTATGATTCTTCGACATACTATACTATGACATTTTTTATATTTTTATGGTTTTATGACATACTATTTATGACATTTTTATGGTTTTATGACATTTTTATGATTTTTTATGACTTCGACATACTATACTATTTTTATGGTTTTATGACATTTTTTTTATGATTTTTCGACATACTATACTATGACATTTTTATGATTTTTTTTTAATGATTTTCGACATACTATACTATGACATTTTTGATTTTATGATTCTTGACATACTATACTATGACATTTTTTATGATTTTTATGACATACTATACTATGACATTTTTATGGTTTTATGACATTTTATGATTTTTCATGATTTTTCGACATACTATTATGACTTTTTATGATTTTTGACATTTTATGACATTTTTATGATTTTCGACATACTATACTATGACATTTTTATGGTTTTATGACATTTTTATGATTTTTGACATACTATACTATGACATTTTATGGTTTTTATGACATTTTTGATTTTCGACATACTACTTTATGACATTTTTTGATTTTCATGATTTTTATGATTTTTCGACATACTATACTATGACATTTTTCATTTTTGATGATTTTCGACATACTATACTATGACATTTTTATGGTTTTGATGATTTTTATGATTTTTTTTATGTTTTTTGACATATTTTACTATGACATTTTTTGATTTTATGATTCTTCGACATACTATGACATTTTTCATGATTTTCGACATAGGATTTTTATGACATTTTTATGGTTTATGACATTTTTCATGATTTTTATGATTTTTCGACATACTATACTATGACATTTTTATGGTTTTATGACATTTTTATGATTTTTCATGATTTTTCGACATACTATACTATGACATTTTTTGATTTTATGATTCTTCGACATACTATACTATGACATTTTATGATTTTTATGACATTTTTATGATTTTTTTTATGATTTTTTTCGACATACTATACATGACATTTTTTATGGTTTTTTATGACTTTTTTTATGGTTTTATGACATTTTTATGACATTTTATGACATTTTTATGATTTTTTTTCGACATACTATGACATTTTTATGGTTTTATGACATTTTTTCATGATTTTCGACATACTATACTATGACATTTTTTTTTATGGATTTTCGACATACTATTTGACATTTTTTTTTTTTATGATTTTTCGACATACTATTTTATGACATTTTATGGTTTATGACATTTTTATGATTTTTTTGCATTTTTCGACATACTATACTATGACATTTTTTGATTTTATGATTCTTCGACATACTATACTATGACATTTTTCATGATTTTGTGACCTTTTATGACTTTTTTATGGTTTTATGACATTTTTCATGATTTTTCATGATTTTTCGACATACTATACTATGACATTTTTTTTATGATTTTATGACATTTTATGATTTTTTCGACATACTATACTATGACATTTTTTTTATGATTTTTTTTTTTCGACATACTATACTATGACATTTTATGGTTTTTATACTATGACATGATTTTCGACATACTATACTATGACATGGTTTTTTTTGATTTTTATGATTTTCGACATACTATTTTATGACATTTTTATATGACATTTTTATGGTTTTATGACATTTTATGATTTTTTCGACATACTATACTATGACATTTTATGATTTTGACATTTTGACCATTTTTCATGACATTCTTCGACATATTATACTATGACATTTTTTATGGTTTTATGACATTTTTCATGATTTTTCGACATACTATACTATGACATTTTATGGTTTCATGATTTTTTCATGATTTTTGACATACTATTATGACATTTTCATGATTTTCATGATTTTTATGACTATTTATGACATTTTTATGGTTTTATGACATTTTTTATGATTTTTATGATTTTCGACATACTATACTATGACATTTTTTTCATGATTTTGTGACCTTTTATGACATTTTTATGATTTTGACGACATACTATACTATGATTTTTATGATTTTTCGACATACTTTTATGACATTTTTATGATTTTTCATGATGATTTTTTTAAACATACTATACTATGACATTTTTTCATGATTTTCATGATTTTATGATTCTTCGACATTATGACATTTTTATGGTTTTTATGACATTTTTTATGATTTTTGACATACTATACTATGACATTTTATGATTTTTTCATGATTTTTATGGTTTTTGACATTGACATACGACATACTATACATTTTTTGGTTTTATGACATTTTTATGACTGATTTTATGATTCTTCGACATACTATACTATGACATTTTGATTTTTATGATTTTCGACATGACTTTTATGATTTTTATGGTTTTTGACATTTTTTCATGATTTTTCGACATACTATACTATGACATTTTTATGATTTTTGACATTTTTTATGATTTTTATGATTTTTCGACATACTATACTATGACATTTTTATGATTTTTTATGATTTTTGACATACTATACTATGACATTTTTCATGATTTTTATGATTTTATTTTTTCGACATACTATTTTATGACATTTTTATGATTTTTGAGACATACTATGACATTTTTTTATGACATTTTTCATGATTTTCGACATACTATACTATGACATTTTTCATGATTTTGATTTTTATGATTTTATGACATTTTTCATGACATACGACATACTATGACATTTTTTTTTATGATTTTATGACTTTATGACATACCTATGACATTTTTCGACATGACCTTGACATTTTTATTTTATGACATTTATGATTTTTATGAGTTTTTTTTCATGATTTTTCGACATACTATACTATGACATTTTTGATTTTTATGGTTTTGACATTTTTTATGATTTTATGATTCTTCGACATACTATACTATGACATTTTTCATGATTTTTGTGACCTTTTATGACATTTTTATGACATACTATACATGATTTTTTATGATTTTGTGACATACGACATACTATGACATTTTTATGGTTTTTCATCGACATTTTTATGACATTTTTGATGATCGACATACTATGACATTTTTTATTTTTTGACATTTTATGTTTATGACATTTTTGACATTTTCATGATTTTTTTTTATGATTTTTTGATTTTTTCGACATACTATACTATGACATTTTTATGGTTTTTGACATTTTATGATTTATTTTTCGACATACTATACTATGACATTTTCATGATTTTATGACATTTTTTTTTTATGACATTCTTGACATTTTTTGATTTTTTGTGACCTTTTATGACATTTTTCTTATACTATGACATTTTTATGGTTTTATGACATTTTTATGATTTTTCGACATACTATGACTATGACATTTTATGGTTTCATGACATTTTTTCATGATTTTGACATACTATACTATGACATTTTTCATGATTTTTTCGACATGACTATGACATTTTTATGGTTTTATGACATTTTTTGATTTTTATGGTTTTTTGACATTTTTATGACTTTTTCATGATTTTTTACCATTTTTTATGATTTTATGACATACTATACTATGACATTTTTTTTATGATTTTCGACATACTATACTATGACATTTTTTTTTATGATTTTTATGATTTTTGACATTTTTATGATTCTTCGACATACTATACTATGACATTTTTTCATGATTTTTTTCTATGACATTTTTATGGTTTTATGACATGATTTTATGGTTTTATTTTATGACATTTTTCATGATTTTTTGACATTTTCGACTATACTATGACATTTTTTATGATTTTTATGACATGACATACTTTATGACATTTTTTTTTTATGATTTTTCGACATACTATGACATTTTTATGGTTTTTATGACATTTTTATGATGACATTTTTTATGATTTTTGACATACTATACTATGACATTTTTCATGATTTTGTGACATTTTTCATGACATTTTTCGACATACTATACTATGACATTTTTATGACATGATTTTTGACATCTATGATTTTAAGGGATTCTTCGACATACTATTTATGACATTTTTTTTTTATGATTTTATGACATTTTTATGATTTTTTATGACATACTATACTATGACATTTTTTTTCATGATTTTTGACTTTTTTTGATTTTATGATTTTCGACATACTATACTATGACATTTTTATGATTTTTATGACATTTTTATGATTTTTGATTCTTGACATACTATACTATGACATTTTTTCATGATTTTGTGACCTTTTATGACATGTATTATGACATTTTTATGATTTTTCATGATTCTTCGACATACTATACTATGATTTTTTTATGATTTTTTTATGACATTTTTATATGACATTTTTATGATTTTGACATACTATACTATGACATTTTTCATGATTTTGTTTTTATGACTTTTTTATGGTTTTTATGACATTTTCATGATTTTTCGACATACATACTATGACATTTTTCATGGATTTTTTTGACATACTATACTGACATTTTTTATGATTTTTTATGATTTTTCATATTTTATGACTATACATTTTTCATGATTTTTGACATACTTTATGACATTTTTTCTTTTATGACATTCTTTTTATGACATTTTTATGGTTTTATGACATTTTATGATTTTTATGACATACTATACTATTTTATGACATTTTTCATGATTTTTTGATTCATACATACTATGACATTTTTATGATTTTTTATGACATTTTTATATTTTATGACATTTTTATGACATTTTTTATGATTTTTTTTTCATGATTTTCGACATACTATACTATGACATTTTTTTCATGATTTTTTGTGACCTATTTTATGACATTTTTGGTTTTATGACATTTTTCTTCGACATACTATACTATGACATTTTTTATGGATTTTATGATTCTTCGACATACTATTTTTATGACATTTTTATGATTTTTGACATTTTTATGACATTTTTATGATTTTTGACATTTTCATGATTTTTATGATTACTATACGACATATGGTTTTATGACATTTTTCATGATTTTTCGACATACTATACTATGACATTTTTTTTTATGACATTTTTATGATTTTCATGATTTTTCGACATACTATACTATGACATTTTTTTTTCATGATTTTGTGACCTTTTATTTTTGACATTCTATGACATTTTATTTTGATTTTTATGATTTTATGACATTTTATGATTTTATGACATACTATACTATGACATTTTTCATTTTTTTTATGATTTTTCATGATTTTTTTGACATACTATACTATGACATTTTTATGATTTTTGACATTTTTATGACATTTTCTTGACATACTATACTATGACATTTTTATTTTTATGGTTTTATGACACTTTTTTATGATTTTTTTTTATGATTTTCGACATACTATACTATGACATTTTTCATGATTTTGTGACATTTTTATGACATTTTTATGGTTTTTTATGATTTTTGACATACTATACTATGACATTTTTCATGATTTTTTATGATTCTTCGACATACATACTATGACATTTTTATGGTTTTATGACATTTTTGATTTTTTATGGACATTTTGACATTTTTTCATGATTTTTGACCTTTTTATGACATTTTATGACATATACTATGACATTTTTCATGATTTTGTGACCTTTTATGACATTTTCGACATATTTTTCGACATATATACTTTTTTATGATTTTTATTTTATGATGGTTTTTTCATGATTTTCGACATACTATACTATGACATTTTTATGGTTTTTTTATGACATTTTTCATGATTTTTCGACATACTATACTATGACATTTTTTGATTTTATGATTCTTCGACATACTATACATTTTTATGACATGACATTCTTCGACATACTTTTTTATGATTTTTCGACATACTATACTATGACATTTTTTATGGTTTTATGACATTTTCATGATTTTTATGATTTTCGACATTATTATGACATTTTTCATGATTTTATGACATACTTTATGACTATTTTTCATGGTTTTTGACATTCTTCGACATACTATACTATGACATTTTTGGTTTTGATTTTTTTTTGACATACTATACTATGACATTTTTCATCATGATTTTATGATTTTGACATACTATTTTATGACATACTATTTTTCATGATTTTTCGACATACTATTTTTATGACATTTTTTTTTATGACATTTTATGGTTTTATGACATTTTTGACATACCTATTTATGACATTTTTCATGATTTTTTGACATACTATACTATGACATTTTATTTTATGATTTTGTGACCTTTTATGACATTTTTCATGATTTTTCGACATACTATACTATGACATTTTTATGGTTTTATGACATTTTTCATGATTCTTCGACATACTATACTATGACATTTTTATGGTTTTATGACATTTTTTATGATTTTTTCATGATTTTTCGACATACTATACTATGACATTTTTCATGATTTTATGATTCTTCGACATACTATATTATAACATTTTTTATGATTTTTCGACATACTATACTATGACATTTTTATGGTTTTATGACATTTTTCATGATTTTTCGACATACTATACTATGACATTTTTTATGATGACATTTTTCATGATTTTATGACATTTTTATGATTTTATGACATTTACTATACTATGACATTTTTCATGATTTTTCGACATACATTTTTCATGATTATACTATGACATTTTTATGACATTTTTTGATTTTTGACATTTTATGATTTTTCATGATTTTTTTTGACATACTATACTATGACATTTTTTTTTATGACATTTTCATGATTTTTATGACATTACTTACTATGACATTTTTATGGTTTATTTTATGACACTATTTTATGACATTTTATGATTTTTGATTTTATGACATACTATACTATGACATTTTTATGGTTTTTGATGACATGACATTTTTTTATGACATTTTTTTATGGTTTTATGACATTTTTTGATGGTTTTATGACATTTTTTATGACATTTTTCATGATTTTGTGACCTTTTATGACATTCTTCGACATACTATACTATGACTTTTTTATGGTTTTATGACATTTTTTCATGATTTTTCGACATACTATACTATGACATTTTTATGGTTTTTGACATTTTTTATGATTTTTATGACATTTTTGACATTTTATGACATATTATACTATGACATTTTCATGATTTTTGACATTATTATGATTTTTTTTTATGTTTTTTTTATGATTTTTCGACATACTATACTATGACTTTTTTTTTCATGATTTTTTTTTCATGATTTTTGACATTTTCTTGACATACTATACTATTTTTTTATGATTTTTATGACATTTTTTATGATTTTTCGACATACTATACTATGACATTTTTCATGATTTTTCGACATACTATACTATGACATTTTTATGGTTTTATGACATTTTTTATGATTTTTCATGATTTTTCGACATACTATACTATGACATTTTTTCATGATTTTGTGACCTTTTATGACATTCTTCGACATACTATACTATGACATTTTTATGATTTTTATGACATACTATTTTTGACATATTTTGATTATGATTTTGGATTTTTTATGACATTCTTCGACATACTATACTATGACATTTTTATGGTTTTATGACATTTTTCATGATTTTTTATGATTTTTCGACATACTATACTATGACATTTTTATGGTTTTATGACATTTTTCATGATTTTATGACCTTTTATGACATTTTCGACATATTATACTATGACTTTTTTTATTTTTTATGACATTTTTATGATTTTTTCGACATACTACTATGACATTTTTTTTCATGATTTTTGACATACTATACATTTTTATGACATTTTTATGATTTTTCATGATTTTTCGACATACTATACTATGACATTTTTCATGATTTTTATGACATTTTCATGATTTTTTATGATTTTCGACATACTATACTATGACATTTTATGGTTTTATGACATTTTTCATGATTTTTGTGACATTTTTATTTTATGACATTTTTCATGATTTTTTCGACATACTATACTATGACATTTTTTATTTTGTGACATTTTATGACATTCTTGACATACTATACATATAACATTTTTTATGATTTTTGACATTTTATACTATGACATTTTCATGATTTTTGATTCATTTTATGATTTTTATGGTTTTATGACACATTTTTTATGACATACTATTTTATGACATTTTATGATTTTTCATGATTTTTCGACATACTATGACATTTTTTGATTTTATGATTCTTCGACATACTATACTATGACATTTTTATTTTTATGACATTTTTCATGATTTTTGACATTTATTATGACATTTTTTCATGATTTTTATGACATACGACATACTATGACATTTTTATGGTTTTTGACATGACATTTATGATTTTTCATGATTTTTCGACATACTTTTATGATTTTTCTTTTTTATGGTTTTATGACATTTTTCATGATTTTTCATGATTTTTCGACATACTATACTATGACATTTTTATGGTTTTATGACATTTTATGATTTTTCGACATACTATACTATGACATTTTTATGGTTTTATGACATTTTTTATGATTTTTTATGGTTTTATGACATTTTTTTTTGACATACTATACTATGACATTTTTATGGTTTTATGACATTTTTATGATTTTTATGTTTTTTGACATTCTTCGACATATTATACTATGACATTTTTATGGTTTTTGACTTTTTATGACATGATTTTTCGACATACTATACTATGACATTTTTTATGACATTTTTTATGATTTTTCGACATACTATACTATGACATTTTTATGGTTTTTGACATTTTTTTATGATTTTTTTTTACTATGACTTTTTCATACTATACTATGACATTTTTATTTTTTATGTTTTTATGATTTTTCGACATGATTTTTTATACTATATGACATTTTTTATGATTTTTATGACATCGACATACTATACTATGACATTTTTATGATTTTTTATGACATTTACATTTTATGATTTTTCGACATACTATACTATGACATTTTTATGGTTTTATGACATTTTATGATTTTTTTATGTTTTTCGACATATTATACTATACTATGACATTTTTTATTTTTCATGATTTTATGATTTTGACATACTATACTTTTTATGATTTTTTCATGATTTTTCGACATACTATACTATGACATTTTATGGTTTTATGACATTTTTGAATGATTTTCGACATACTATACTATGACATTTTTTATGATTTTTTGACATACTATACTATGACATGACATTTTTTATGACATTTTTATGACATTTTTATGATTTTTATGGTTTTTGACATACTATATTTTATGACATTTTTATGGTTTTATGACATTTTTATGACATTTTTCGACATACTATACTATGACTTTTATTTTATGATTTTTTTTTATGATTCTTCGACATACTATGACATTTTTATGATTTTAACATTTTTATGATTTTTTTTCGACATACTATACTATGACATTTTTTATTTTTTATGACATTTTTATATGACATTTTTATGATTTTATGATTCTTCGACATACTATACTATGACATTTTTTTTCATGATTTTATGATTCTTACTATGACATTTTTATGGTTTTTTTTTACATGGTTATGACATTTTTCATGATTTTCGACATACTATACTATGACATTTTATGGTTTTATGACATGATTTTTTATGACATTTTATACTATGACATTTTTCATGATTTTGTGATGATTTTTTTATGACATTCATTTTATGACATATTATACTATGACATTTTATGGACATTTTTTATGACATTTTTCATGATTTTTTTCGACATACTATACTATGACATATTTTTTTTTATGATTTTTTAGGATTTTTATGACATACTATACTATGACATTTTTTATGATTTTATGATTCTTCGACATACTATACTATGACATTTTTTTATGATTTTTTCGACATACTATACTATGACATTTTTATGGTTTTATTTTTTTTATGATTTTTCGACATATACTATGACTATTTGACATTTTTGATTTTATGATTCTTCGACATACTATACTATGATTTTTTTTTTTTATGATTTTTGACTATAACTATTTTTATGATTTTCGACATACTATTATGACTTTTTTTATGGTTTTATGACATTTTTCATGATTTTTCATGATTTTTCGACATACTATACTATGACATTTTTATGGTTTTATGACATTTTTCGACATACTATACTATGACATGATTTTTATGATTCTTCGACATACTATACTATGACATTTTTTTATGATTTTTCGACATACTATGACTATTTTTCATGATTTTTTGACATACTATACTATGACATTTTTCATGATTTTTCGACATACTATACTATGACATTTTATGACATACTATGACTATGACATTTTTCATGATTTTGTGATTTTATGACATTTACTATGACATTTTTATGGATTTTTTATGACATTTTTTATGATTTTCATGATTCTTCGACATACTGACATACTATGACATTTTTTTTTATGATTTTGTGACATATTTTATGATTTTATGATTCTTCGACATATTATACTATGACATTTTTATTTTTATGATTTTATGATTTTTGATTTTATACTATGACATTTTTTACTATGACATTTTTATGTTTTTATGACATTTTTATGGTTTTTTCGACATACTATACTATGACATTTTTCATGATTTTGTGATTTATATGACATTTTTATGGATTTTTTGATGACATTTTATGACATTTTTCATGACATACTATACTATGACATTTTTTATGACTTTTTATGACATTTTTCATGATTTTTCGACATACTATACTATGACATTTTTTATGATTTTATGATTCTTTGACATACTATACTATGACATTTTTCATGATTTTGTGACCTTTTATGACATTCTTCGACATACTATACTATGACTTTTTTATGATTTTGACATACTATACTATGACATTTTTCATGATTTTGTGACCTTTTATGACATTTTTTTTCATGATTTTTTATGATTTTTCGACATACTATACTATGACATTTTTATGATTTTTTTTATGACATTTTTTCATGATTCTTCGACATACTATACTATGACATTTTTATGGTTTTATGACTATTTTCATTTTTCGACATACTATACTATGACATTTTATATTTTATGATTTTTATGATTCTATTTTTTGACATACTTTATACTATGACATTTTTCATGATTTTGTGACATTTTTTATGATTTTTCATGATTTTCGACATACTATACTATGACATTTTATGACATACTATACTATGACATTTTTTATGATTTTATGATTCTTCGACATACTATGACATATTTTATGGTTTTATGACATTTTTCATGATTTTTCGACATACTATACTATGACATTTTTCATGATTTTGTGACCTTTTATGACATTTTTATGGTTTTATGACATTTTTATGATTTTTCATGATTCTTCGACATACTATACTATGACATTTTTCATGATTTTGTGACCTTTTATGACATTCTTCGACATATTATACTATGACTTTTTATGATTTTTATGATTTTTCGACATACTATACTATGACATTTTTTATGATTTTTCGACATACTATACTATTACATTTTTATGGTTTTATGACATTTTTCATGATTTTTCGACATACTATACTATGACATTTTTCATGATTTTACATGATTTTTTATGACATTTTTTATGACATTTATTTTTTTATGATTTTTCATGATTCTTCGACATACTATACTATGACATTTTTATGGTTTTATGACATTTTCATGACTATTTTTTCTATGACATTTTTATGATTTTATACTATGACATTTTTTTCATGATTTTCTTGACATACTTTATGACATGATTTTTGGTTTTATGACATTTTTATGATTTTATGATTCTTCGACATACTATACTATGACATTTTTCATGATTTTGTGACCTTTTATGACATTCTTCGACATACTATACTATGACTTTTTATGATTTTATGATTTTTTCATGATTTTTCGACATACTATACTATGACATTTTTCATGATTTTTGACATACTATACTATGACATTTTTCATGATTTTTTCGACATACTATACTATGACATTTTTTTTTTTGATTTTATGATTTTCGACATACTATACTATGACATTTTTTATGGTTTTATGACATTTTTCATGATTTTCGACATACTATGACATTTTTCATGATTTTGTGACATTTTTCATGATTTTCATGATTCTTCGACATACTATACTATGACATTTTTATGGTTTTATGACATTTTGTGACCTTTTATGACATTTTTCATGATTTTTCGACATACTATACTATGACATTTTTATGGTTTTATGACATCATTTTTATGATTTTATGATTCTTCGACATACTATACTATGACATTTTTATGGTTTTATGACATTTTTCATGATTCTTCGACATACTATACTATGACATTTTTCATGATTTTATGACCTTTTATGACATTTTTCATGATTTTTCGACATACTATACTATGACATTTTTCATGGTTTTATGACATTTTTTATGATTTTTTATGATTTTTTGACATTTTATGACATTTTTCATGATTTTTCGACATACTATACTATGACATTTTTTATGATTTTATGATTCTTCGACATACTATACTATGACATTTTTATGGTTTTATGACATTTTTCATGATTTTTCGACATACTATACTATGACATTTTTTGATTTCATGATTCTTCGACATACTATACTATGACATTTTTCATGATTTTGTGACCTTTTATGACATTCTTCGACATACTATACTATGACTTTTTATGATTTTTTATGATTTTTCGACATACTATACTATGACTTTTTTCATGATTTTTCGACATACTATACTATGACATTTTTTGATTTCATGATTCTTCGACATACTATACTATGACATTTTTCATGATTTTATGACTTTTTATGACATTCTTCGACATATTATACTATGACATTTTTTATGATTTTATATGATTTTTCGACATACTATACTATGACATTTTTCATGATTTTTCGACATACTATACTATGACATTTTTTGATTTTATGATTCTTCGACATACTATACTATGACATTTTTATGGTTTTATGACATTTTGTGACCTTTTATGACATACTATACTATGACATTTTTCATGATTTTGTGACATTTTTCATGGATTTTATGATTTTTCGACATACTATATACTATGACATTTTTATGGTTTTATGACATTTTTTTTTGACATTTTTTATGACATTTTTCATGATTTTTCGACATACTATACTATGACATTTTTATGGTTTTATGACATTTTTATGATTTTTGATTTATGATTCTTCGACATACTATACTATGACATTTTTATGGTTTTATGACATTTTTTCATGATTTTTCGACATACTATATTATGACATTTTTTTGATTTTTTATGATTTTCGACATACTATACTATGACATTTTTATGGTTTTATGACATTTATGATTTTATATGATTTTTCGACATACTATACTATGACATTTTTATGGTTTTATGACATTTTTATGATTTTATGATTCTTCGACATACTATATTATGACATTTTTATGGTTTTATGACATTTTTCATGATTTTCGACATACTATACTATGACTTTTTGATTTTATGATTCTTCGACATACTATACTATGACATTTTTATGGTTTTATGACATTTTTTATGATTTTTACATTTTATGACATTTTTCTATGACCTTTTATGACATTTTATGGTTTTATGACATTTTTCATGATTTTTCGACATACTATACTATGACATTTTTATGATTTTGTGACCTTTTATATTATGACTTTTTTATGTTTTTTTCGACATACTATGACTTTTCTCAAGAAACTATACTATATCTTTTTTCGACATGTTATGCTGTGACTTTTTCATGATTTTTTCCGGCATACTATATTTTATTTATTTTTGTAACTTTTTTCAACATATGACTATTTCGACATTCTATACTTTGCCTTTTTATTTTTTTTACACACGTGCAAGTGCACACATCAAACAAAATATCTTTTCCATCTCGCTTCCACATTAAACTGCAGTTACCCGCCAAAATGTCACCAGTAGCATTAAACAAGGAGTCATTTCTAACCTGGCAGATGCTCGTTAGGGAGGCGCAGACGTACACAGCAGCCACACGTAAGCTACTTAACGTTTTAAGATGGGCCGTGGATGGTTCATGCATTTTATGTTGCGTTCAGGGGCTGCATAACATGTATAAGGGCCACCACGGGCCCACAGTATGAACTTTATATTATTAGCTTTATTTGTATTTAAAAACAGTTTACAAAGTGCTTTGATAGAGGGAATACAAGCACATACAAATACTTTTTATGCACTATACTATAACTTATTTGATTTTCTTTGACATACACGGCTATACTGTGACATTTTTGTCGACATACAGTATAGTATATGACTTTTTTCCCGATGTAGTATAATTTGAATATTAATGTAGTATTTTTTTTTTTTTTACATACTATGACACTAATTTACTTTTTTTAGACATACTAAAATATGACTTACATATTTATGACTTTTTACCATTAATTTTTGTAATGATTTCTTTAATGTAAACATGTGAAGCCAGATTATTACTATACTGTTCATTTTTTTTGTTTACGATTACTAGGTACACCACAGTATAAACCGATACTGGACTTGTTGTTATAGGGAGTCAAAGGACATAAAGTTGAACACTCACTGACAGATGTCCGCTCTGTTCCCTCTGTATCCCGACAGGACGACTACGTTCTGGAGGTGAAACACTACCGCCCCCCCGGCTGGCCGAATCCAGACAGTCCCATCAGCAACACATTCGAGCTCCTTAACCTGGTGAAAGAAGAGAGCACCGCCAAGGACGGCCCCGCAGTGGTCCACGATGAGTAAGACCTTCACCCAGCGGTCACCCATTAGAACAACAACATTTAGGGGTTTTTCTGCTCTGATATTTGTTCTGAGTAGGGTTGGGTACCCAGACCCGATGCTAATAGGGCACCAGCACCTTAACGACAGGTATCTACCGGACCGAATAAGAACGCAGATTTTGGTGCCTCATGTTGTTAGCGCTGCATGTGGTGCTAGTTAACACTAAAGAGCAGGTAACAATGACGTTAGCTAGTAGCTGAATGGAGCACGGTGTAAAGTGTGACTGCATTTCACAACACTGGGATGTACAACAGTCTGCAGCTAAAGACACAAACCAGCTGCACTGTGTACCCACCAGTGATTTCAGTAACGAGTAATCTAATTGATTACTCTTCCCATCTTAATAACGCTGTTAACGTGTATTTTAACTTACGTTAAGGGGGGGGGGCACATTTCAGCATTTAAAAATGTACTTGAAAGTAACGCATTAATGACGTTGTGAAGTAACTAGTTACTTTTTTAAAGTAACTTGCCCAACACTGATAAGCCTCGGCCATTTCCCCATCTACTGGCGTTTTTTGTCACTTACCAGCAATTTACTGATGAAATAAGTTACTATTATTATATTTCAATTTGACCATATGGCCTTAGCAATTAACAAGCTGTTCTTTGATGGCGCCAACTGTCGTTTAGTATCGGAGAAGATCCGAAGGATACCCAACCCTCGGTCTGATTGTTTTGCAGTGTGGGCGGAGTCACGGCGGGAACGTTCTGCGCTCTCTTGTCTCTGGCTCGTCAGCTGGAGGCCGAAGGATCAGTCGACGTCTTCCAAGTGGCCAAGCTGACAAACCTGATGAGACCGGGAGTCTTCAGCAACATCGTAAGGCTGCCGATAACGTAGTCGGAGTATATGCAACGTCTGTTACACAACTAGGATACACTTGAGAGCCTTTATGCTTAAAAGAGTAATTCCAGCTTATTAACCCTTGTATTGTCTTCACTTCGGGACCCTCTCGTGTCCCTCGGGTCAAACTGAACCGGGACGTATTTGGGGTTTTAAAAACAATCCTGGTGTCAAATGTTACATCATAATCTATTATCAAATATTATCTTTATCTCAATTTCAAACAGCTGAGATAACATGTTTAGGGAATACATCAGTCTCTACTAGAACACAATTAAAAATGGAAGTGGGGTTTGTTTTTGGTCATAAGGTTATAATTCATGTTAGAAATCCACTATGGAAACAACATAAGTGTCATATCCAGAATAATTTTCTGAATTGAGTCAGGAATACATGTTTATCACAGGAAATAAGGTAAAGGCCGCTGATTTTCAGGTAGAAAAAATACCATTTTTCTTCTTGTAAAAATTTGAAATGGGTTAATTTGACCCGAAATACCATACAAGGATTAAAACTTGGGTGTTATTTTCATATTTTTGTCCGTCTCTTTTATCACTAACAACTACTTTCGCCAAGGTAATCGCAGCAATCTGGGAACATATTGATGTCTTAAAAAAAGTAAGTTGGGTTGGAATCAAACCTCCAGGTCAGTCGGACTTATTTGAAGGAGAAACTCAACATCTGATTCTCTTAAACTCTGCATTTAGATTTTTTTGGACATGCTATACAGTGTTGGAAAAACATAGTATTTAGTATGTTTTTGACAGGACATCAACTATACTATGACAGTCTGGAAAACATGACAATCTTCTTTGAAATCAGTCTGGAAAACATTTCAGTTTTCAGCCCCTCTTTCTCTTTAACGTGTTCCCAGATCTCAGCTATTAACTTGGCGAATACAATCGGTTTTTAAATGACAAATGATGATTAAAAAGAAGGATAAAACCATTAAAAAAACACCTAGGTTATAACCATGTGAATCACAGATACAGTGACATGTACTTCCATCCTGTCATTGTCTTATTTGAACATTGCGAAAAAATAAACACTGCAAAACAGCTTTTCGGCTAATTCTGGCATTTTTAACCCATGTCACATCGTCAGTGGAATTGAAAATATATAACAAATACTTACCTGTGGTTGTACAGGAGCAGTACCAGTTCCTGTACAAAGCCATGCTGAGTCTCATCAGGACGCAAGAAGACGAGCAAACCCTCCAGTCCTCCGACAACAACGGCACCATCGTGGTGGGAACCGCCAGCGCTGCAGAGAGCCTCGAGTCCCTGGTGTAAAAAATAAACAACTCTCCTTTTAACTTTTACAAATGAGCAACAGCATTTTGTCCTTCCTCCTCAACCACCAACAGAACTTCTCCTGATGCAACACACTCAACTACATGAATCCTAAATCCTCATCGTTCAGGACTGCGTGTGCCAGTTTGAGGAGTTCCTCCTCCGCTGGTTCTGGACTCCCTCCGGTTTTGTAATGTGTGCCTTTTTTGTAATTTTCATCCTGTACTTCTAACTTTGATACAAGCTGTAGACTAACTGTCCGATGTTTTAACGCTGTACTGCCATGAGACGTTTCACTCAACTTACTACACTTTTCCTAAACCTTTGTATTTATTGGCACTGAGCCAAATGAGGAAAAAAAGGGAGAAAAACTGCATCTTTTTACATCAAATGAGATATTTTGTTAGCTTGTCTTTTACAGAGCTCCTGCACTCAACTCCTTTCTGTAAATACCATCGCAACGGTAGCAGCAGTGTGCTATTCAAGTCAAATATAAAATAAGGGCCTGGAATAATAAAAAAATTAATAATCTAATGTATATAATATTATAGTAATCAACTCAATGGACCAAATTTCTATTTATACTTTAGATGATTTTTATATGTTACCATTTTTAGTGCATTCAAATGCTATGGTTTAATTCTAATTGCTTAGTTGGAGAACATTAATGCTTTTATATTCTGGATTTTGTAACAGACTAAATGTAATGCATGGGGTACTGACATGTTTTTTTTTTTTTAGCTGGACATGAAACGGCTAGATTATTAGAGGGATTAGGGGATTAAATAAGTGAGAGAACACCAAAGAAAGAGCTTGTTGGAGTGTTTTGTTACCTGTGTGCAGAACTCATCCTACAACCAACAAAAAGGTTCATTTTGCTGAAGGCAGAGGTCAGAAAGACACTTAAAATGTCCCATTGTTCCCAACACTAGCTTAGTTAGCCAGCAAGCTTACACACTTGACTTTGACCCTCAGTTGGCCCTGATGCAGTGCAGTCAAACAGTTTCTTCCACAGTTTTAGCCAACCATCTCATAGCACACACAGACAAATCCAAAACTACAGTGAAACCCCAAACGCAACACTTTTTTTCACATAAGTGCCGCTGCAAAATCGCCTCGGGAAGGAACTTGTTTTAGTCGTGTTACAGAAACCTTAGATTGGACAGATAGTCTAGCTAGCTGTCTGGATTTACCCTGCAGAGATCTGAGGACCAGGTAACCATAGTCCTCAGATTGGAAAAAATTAGCTGTTGGATTTACCCTGCAGAGATCTGAGGACCAGGTAACCATAGCCCTCAGATTGGACAGATAGTCTAGCTAGCTGTCTGGATTTACCCTGCAGAGATCTGAGGACCAGGTAACTATAGTCCTCAGATTGGACAGATAGTCTAGCTAGCTGTCTGGATTTACCCTGCAGAGACCTGAGGACCAGGTAACCATAGTCCTCAGATTGGACAGATAGTCTAGCTAGCTGTCTGGATTTACCCTGCAGAGATCTGAGGACCAGGTAACCATAGTCCTCAGATTGGACAGAAAGTCCTAGCTGTCTGGATTTACCCTGCAGAGATCTGAGGACCAGGTAACCATAGTCCTCAGATTGGACAGATAGTCTAGCTAGCTGTCTGGATTTACCCTGCAGAGATCTGAGGACCAGGTAACCATAGTCCTCAGAAATCCGCCGGGGGTTAGAACGCCAACACAAAGAAAAAGGACGGGGACAGACATCCAGACGAAAATGAGGGACATACAGCGGAATTTGCAGCAGCACCATATTTCCACCAATAAACTAATTGGCCTAAAGGCCACTAGCTGAAAGTGCAGGCATTAGCAGGGCTGTAGTACTCAAGTCCGGTCTTGGACTCGAGTCCGGACTGGAGACCGTTTTTCTATGGACTCGGACTTGTCTCGGTCTAGTCCAGGTGTCTTTATTATGTTAATAATATTGGAGGGAAAGTGAAACCCAAAATTATTGTCTTGATACTGTCATGCATAAGACCTTTATTCTGTCTTGGACTCGACAAAGGTGGACTTGACTACAGCCCTGGTTGGTAGGACCATAATACGGCGGTAGGCAGGCATGCTAGCCTAGACCACAGCATCAAAAGTCAGTCATATTTGGGGTGACAATTAGCTCACCCAGTAGGAGTGTTCTCCCCATGTTGGCTGAGTCCTTCAGGGGCGCGGGTTCGAATCCGACTTGCGGCCCTTTGCTGCTCATCCCCCTTTGTCTATCCACTGTCTCTACACATTAAAAAGAGAAAAGCCCCCCCCAAAAAAAAGTAAGTCATATTTGAGTCAACGTCAATAAACCACAAATGTAGCACACTGAAAAATGTAGCACACATATGAACACTTTAAGGCCTGGACTTTTGTTAATTCATAGTTTCTTCATGACAGGGTTAAAAACATGATATAGTTTAAGGCCTGCAGACTGGAAAGGAGGGGAAACTGTTGCCCTTTAGGAGGGCAGCACTATCTCCTGTGCTTGTGCTGAGGCGTGGCTATATTTTCTACTAAAAGTTGCAAAAATGAAGTTGGACATGTTTCTGGCAGTTCATTATTAAGGATGCGACAGATACATATAAAACAATTGAATCCTGTATGAATGGAAAAAAAAATGTATTCAACAAAGCACTAAAGAGATATCATCATAAAGATATAACATCATTTAACCAACTAAAAGATGCATGTGACTAAAGGCAAAGAATAAATATATAAATAAAATATATATATCCACAATAGTAGATCAGATCTTTAAGTCCAGCTACGTTTTTACAGATAAATAGCCATCTTCAACTAATACAATTTTGATATCTGGGATAAATGTGACTGTTGTGGGCAAAAATCCTTGATTATGCGGCACGTTGTCTTAAAAAATGCGATGGAATATTCGGGATATTTATGCGATGAAATTGCAGGAACTTGCAAAAACTGCAGCTTTATGAAAAAGACTGTTTGTCTTGTTGCGTAATTACATCACTTCATAATGTTTCCATGACAACAGGGAAAATGGCTGCTCTTGTGTGACATAAACGCAAGATTTTTGAACTTTCTGCTAAGATATTTGTGACTTTTTTCCAACGAAAATTAAAATTATTTTGTGCAGAAATCGGCAATTTAAGCAGCAAAAGTGCAGCGTATTGGAAAAAATTCTGCCCCCGCATAAATATGTTGACTTTGGGTGATAATGCATTGAATTATGTGAATGCATAATCACATTTTTTCTGGAGGGACTGAATTACTAGAACTGTTGGGGCTTTGTAAATTATAGAGAGTGGTCTAGACCTACTCTATCTGTAAAGTGTTTTATGATTTGATACTATTAATAAAATTGAACTTATTCAGGGTGACTTACAGCAGCAGAATGAGCCTCAGCGCCTCCATCAGCCGCCTCACAGACGTCCAACAGGAAGGCGGTCCAAGGTCAAAGGTCACCATGAAGAGACAAAAGCTGGAGCAGACGTCCCTGTGAGCCTGACAGGAGACAGGTGTTAATAAAACCAAAACAGCAATAGAGAAAATAAAGACGCGGTCTAATGAAAACCTGAGTGCTGTCCGATCTAAGGATTACATATTTTCCCTTTATGGAGTCATGTAATCCCTGCACTGAAGAGGTTATTCCAATTGATTTCCCATGTGTTAATCCGGGCTAAGACTCCGCAAGAAACGCGTCTTTTCAGGACAAAAAATAGGTCAAGTGTCCAGACGTTGTCTTGACCAGCCGCCGTATCCACACCTTCATTTGCATTTTTGACTTTTCATAATTACATGCCCAATTATCCCCTGCTTGGTGGCCTAGTTTGCATGACTGCTTTCAAATTGAGTGGAAGCAAACGGGCCGATTGTCTTTTTCTTCAAAAGAGCGGAGCTGCAGGCAGAGAAGAAGTCAAAGAACTACAAGATCCAGAGTCCAGGTTCTGGTTAACTAAATCTACTAACTACTAACTTTAACTATGGCTTATATCTGACTTTGGAGAGACAATGGTGGACACCGCAAGTGTACCCAATTGTAATAGTTCTGTATTAAAACATTAACTTACACTTATACTTAAAGCAACACCAAAGCACTTTTCCTCTAGGCCCCCCCTACAGCACACGTGTCAAACTCAAGGCCCGCGGGCCAAATCTGGCCCCTATCAACATTTAGGCCCACCTACTTTTTTCCCCTAAATTCTTAACGTTTTTTGGCATTTTCTTCGACGTTTTTTTTAACCAAACTGAGTGAGAAGACTATATGAGACATATAGTCTTTTTATGTATTTGACTTTTCCCATTACATAAAAGCAATAAACTCTGTCTGGCCCTTGATGTGATCCTCATTTTCTAGTGTGGCCCCTAAGGGAAGTTGTGTTTGACACATCGGCCGCTGTCAGTGTTGTAAACTAATTCAACCCAAGCGCTCTTTGGTGACGTGGTTGATTACGTTAGTGTCCATCATCGTATAAAGCCCGCCCTGACAATCTGATTGGTCCGAACAGCTCTGGTTCAAGAAGTAGTTGCTCCACGACGGATCAAGTCCAGACCGGACTCCCCGACCTCAAATGTTGTGGGCGGGGCTACGGTGGGCTGGCTTTCAGTAGTACACACTGTACGTAGTATAAGCAGAAGGCCCCTGGAAGAGGAGTAGCAGATGTCACATACTGTACATTAGGACTTTAAGCATTTCAATATTTACAAAACTTCCAGAAGTCAGCCGTTGTTGGGCTCAAATCTTGCCTCTAGATTCTTTTCAGAAAGAAGGGTCCCACGACATGCAGTTGGAACATAGAACTTAATTGCGGTAGAATATTCTAGATACAAAGCTACAGTGAGTTACATCGGTTGTCACCCCAGGTTTGTCTGACCCTGGACCTCTTTCTGCCGGCATGTATTGAAAACTACGGATGGGGCAACGTTACCTCCTACAGATCCTTTGTTACCAATTATGCATCAAGTAGGTGTTAAGCAACAGTTTCCCATCACATTTTCTAGGGTAGAACAAACATGTGCTTCTTTGGTTGTAGCATCAAGTGCCTGCAGTGATAGAGATAGCACAGCTGAGAGGAACTCCAGGATGCACAAAGGGAGATGAAACAAACATGTGGCGGGACACTCTGTACCCCTACACCCAGTTTCAAGGTGATTAATAGAACAATATACACACACCATGATTATATAAAACAGACTTAAATGATTATGTCCTCACAGCAAAAAGCATAGTAATCATAATACTGTATTTGTAATAATAAAAACAAAGCAATGACACATACTAACTGTTTGAACGTGGTTATTTGTATGATGCAACCTTCAATAAGCATTCAAACTATTTAGGATCCATCACCGTATAAAAAGCTTTAAAATTAAATTCACCCAAATCCCAAAGTAAAAAACATGTCACTTACCTGTACAGGTGTTCAGATGGTTTTGTTTATTTGCCGGTTTGAGATCTCCAATACCTCCTCCACCCGGACACTGTGGAGCTGAATGGAGCTCAAAACTATCTAATTAAATATTAATACATTTTTAGAAAGAACAATTATGGGTGCTGCAATGTGCCAATAGAGTAATTACACACTGATCATAATGGATTAAGAAAAAAATGACATAAAAAAAAACTATAAATTATCAAAGAGATGCATCAATAAATGTAGGTGTAAGTAAAAACATTACATTTGCAAATTCTTTAACTAAAAGAGGAAGAAAGACCGAACAGAAAGACTTATTCATGTAACATTTTTAGACTTTTATTAAGCTGAAATTGTTTGATCAAAACAAACTTTCACAAATAAGTGTGTTTTGCAATCAAAAATGTCAGCTCAAATATTAAAAGACAAAAACATAAAAAACTGTGTTTACCAATACTCCGATCACTACGGTGTGTCTTTAGCTAAAGTTCTGATTTGTGGGAATTAAAATGAGCGCGTGTCTCCACATAGAAACTACATATCCAGTATAAATATGGATATAGTATTATTTATTTATTTTTTTAAATACATAGGTAAAAATAACCCTCTCTCTGTCTTTTTTTTCCCCAATTTAAAGCATGTAAGAAACCGTTTACAGGATATCACCCACAAAAATAAAATAAATATCGCTCCAATGAAGCACAAGTAGACTTTATATTTCCTAATTATTGTTTTCTGTCAGATCATTTATAGATCTCGACATTTCCGAACGCACTTAAAAGCAGCTTACATAGAGAAAGACAAGAAATGGCAGCAATGGCAGGGCTTCTTTAAATTTCTAATGCTTACAATAGGTTAGATCAGTCGACCTCGTACAAATCTTCACAGAATAACTTTTCTCTGACACAGTTGATGCAAATTAATTTGCATTAATTTAATGTCTGCAGATTACTGAATGCTGAATCACCAGCTGCCTCTTCAGCGTTTTGACCTAAAAGTAACAGAAACTGTTTTAAAGCATCGCTAAATTGTGATTACATTTCTACACAATTTTTAAAAAAAAACACAGATTTAAACATTTGACCATTTTTAACAAAAACAACTGACTTTTTATTTTAGCCTTTTACATATGTACTTTTTTAATTATACAACTAATATTAATTTTATAGATGAGTCTGAGTGTGTCGGAAGATCCAGTTTGGATAAAGTTAGGTGAAAAAGCAGCTGAGAGCATGTGGATTTTACACATTTTCAGGGATTACTGGTCTGGTGCTACTCCAGCACGGTGCTCTTGGATACGAAGTGAAGTCCTTCCTCCTTCAGACGGGCCAGCGTCGGCTCGTAGACCTCCTTCGTCAACGGAACCACGATTCCCTTCGTACTGATTTCACCTGCAGAGAGAAAACGCACCGATTTAGGTTCAAGCTTCAGCAAACAATGACTACAAACGTTAGCTTCACAAACTGATTAACCATGGTAACCATAGTAACTGTCACATACAGACATGCAAGTTATCTTTACAGACTAAAAGGACAAACTAACGTTGGCTTCACATACTGACAAACTATTTTTTTTATTTTATTTTATTTATTTTATTTTTTAAATCGCTACCTGGTTGAAGATACACATTTCCAAATATAATGTGTAACACAATTACTTTTTTTCCATGTGCACTTAAAACTAATATATCATTAGCTTCTTGGTTCTCCATACAGTGTACTCAAGCTTTTGTAGTTTAAAAAAAATAAATAATCTTATTTAACTTCATTATTAGTTTTGTGTGATTGGTATTCACACCTTTACATGTTTGTGTGCCATACATAGTTTTATTGTGTTATTTTTCATACTTAGCATTTAATTCAGAAACTATTTTCCTGACTGATATCACTGACCATCGAGGACCATGCGAGCAGCAATGGCTGCTGGGTATCCCACAGTCTTGGCCATGGCGGAGAAGCCGCTGGGGTCGCCGTACACCACCAGGCTGATGTGTTTGGTCTCCAGCTCGCCAGTTGGGTGGCGAAGCCCGACGTCGTTCCTCAGGATGATCATGTCTCGCTCACCCTCCCCTACACCAGCAAGAGGAGTCATTCATAGTTTATGTACTAGGACTTCATTTTGTACCTGTGTTCTTCTGATTTGTGGTCATTAAAATGAGTTTGTGTCTCACCGAAGGAGAGTTTGGCTTCCAGATGTTTTGCCAGAGCAGCCAGCACGCTGTCGGCGTGAAGCACCGACTCGTCGCTCAGCATCCCAAACCTGAACGCACAGAGACAGAAAAACACGACTTTTCCACACAATGGAGTAACCTTCACAAAGCCGCTTCAAAAGGATTAGAAAACTACTTTTGCTTTAAAAACCCCGGCAGTGGCAGCCCGCACATCCTTGGCTAAACCTAAAGAGATGAGCAGTTGCTTTTTGTCACTGCTTTGCTGGTGAATTGAATAAATGAACAACAAGTCATTCAATTTGAGCTGCAAATACGTCGGCTTTTTAAATCTGTTAACTGCACAAATGGAATATTTCCAATGGTTCACTTTTACCGCCGGAGGAATCTACCCTTGAATGCCATGGCGGCCCCTTTACCTTCACTGCCAGCAGAACAATGCTGGCGTGGAGCCTTGGTCTGAAGAGACTCCTGGAAAAGTGGATTTAAATTGAAGGGTGTGCGCGCTACACCACTTCAGGCGTCCTCATTATGCAGGAAAGCGAGAAAGGTGCAGAAGAGGAGCAGCTTCAGGCTTGTTGTCAGCCCGCCATCCACAGCACCAACGCTAACTTTAAGAGTAGCAGCGTTATCCGCTCAGAAAAGCATTAATAAATGGGCGGCTGTGGCTCAGCGGTAAAGCGGTTGCCTGCCAATTGGAAGGTTGGTGGTTCAACCCCTGACCCTGCAGTCCCATGTCAAAGTGTCCTTGGGCAAGACACTGAACCCCGAGTTGCCCCCGATGCTGTGTCATCGGAGTGTGAATGTGTGTGAGTGTTTATCTGATGAGCAGGTGGCACCTTGTACGGCAGCCTCGGCCCCAGTGTATGAATGTGTGTGAATGGTGAATGTATCCTGTATGATGTAAAAGCGCTTTGAGTAGTCGTTAAGACTAGAAAAAACTGTTTTATAAATACAGCACAAATACAGCACATAAATAAATGGACATCTGAAGAACTTGTTCAAAGTAGTGCTGCAGAATATAACCTTTAATCGTCAAACTAGCGATATCAACTGGCACAATAAACACATCGCAAGAGACACTCAAAAGATTGTTTTAGTTTAGAATGAAAATATCAATATAAAATGTAATGGTCACTGTGTTTTAGATTCAACTAAATATTTATTTTGTTCGATACAAGAAAATGATTTCCCGTCATTTGTGTTAAGTTAAACGAGCAATTTGATTTATTTTAGTAGAATACAGAAAGTTGGACGAACCATCTGTCTATCACATCCGCCATCGTTGTTTTTTAACAGTCGCAGCCATCTCACACACACACACACACACACACACACACACACACCTCCCCGGACACTGATTGGTTCGGACATAAACGCTTTTACTTAACCCTTGTGTTGTCTTCCCGTCAAAATTAAAAAAAGAATCAACACTTTTGTTGATGCTTTTTAATCATTGTTGTAACATTTTCTTATGTTTTTGTCCCTTTTTTCAACTTTTTCAATGTTTGTCACTTTTTTGACGTTGAACGCTACATAACACTAACTTATTAACTTTAGTTGTACAGTTATTTTTGGACTTTATGGTCAATAAACCTCATTTATAGGAAATTATACCTAATGTTTGAGTTAGAAAAGCAGAAATTAGGAATTATTGAGACTAAAATTAAAGGAATGGATGTTGATGATAATCACAGACTGGAATATGTCAACTTTTACTCAATACTATTTCAAAAACACTTCCATTTGTTTTACAATGCTATAAAATTGAATAAGACGCCCAAAATTAATGAAAGTAGAGATTTGTACTTGGCAAAGAGCGTTGGGTGGAATCAGTCATGTTATTTTGGGGAATTAAAAAGAACATTGATATAGGACAACATGGGGACAACATGAGGACAACATGGGGACAACATGAAGGCAACATGAAGACAACATGAGGACAACATGAGGACAACATGGAGACAACATGAAGACAACATGAAGACAACATGAGGACAACATGAGGGACAACATGAGGACAACATGAGGACAACATGAGGACAACATGAGGACAACATGAGGGGCAACATGAGGACAACATGAGGACAACATGAGGACAACATGAGGACAACATGAGGACAACATGAAGACAACATGAGGACAACATGAGGACAACATGAGGGCAACATGAGGACAACATGAGGGGACAACATGAGGACAACATGGGGACAACATGAAGACAACATGGGACAACATGAGGACAACATGAGGGGGGACAACATGGGGGCAACATGAGGGGCAACATGAGGGACAACATGAGGACAACATGAGGACAACATGAGGGCAACATGAGGGCAACATGAGGACAACATGAGGGCAACATGAGGGCAACATGAAGACAACATGGACAACATGAGGGCTAAAAGATTTTCGTCAGAGTTTGAGACTCTAGTCACGCTCATGCCGCTCGTCATTTCCGGGCTAGCACTCCACCAATCAGATTGGTCATGTGAGTCCGGCTAACAGCAGTGCCCGCCTTCCGACTGAGCACGTCAGGTCGGTGAAAACGAAGGCCGCCGGCCCCTCCGACGGACGACGGCACGGACACACCAGACAGACTCGAGTCAGCGACCTCGCCAGACTGTCCGACAGAAGATTATTTTGTAAAGAATATTTTGTAGTATTTTGTCTGTCTGGTTGATGCTTGTGTTAAGAGATAAATCAGACGTTACTCAACAGTTACTCACTACTTGAGTAGTATTTTCATCAAGGACTTTTTTACTCTTTTTTTACTCTCAAGTAATTATTTGGATGACTACTTTTACTTGAGTCATATTATTCTAAAGTAACAGTACTTTTACTTGAGTACAATTTTTGGCTACTCTACCCCCCTCTGCCCGGGACCAATCCTGAATTGCTGTTTTTTTTGTCTCTCACCATCTCAGGGTGTCCATCGCAAAGTCGTCCTTTCCGATGCGTTCGTATACAGCTTCCTCAAAGGCGTCGTGAGAAATAGAAGAGGACAATCCCATCTGCTTACAGAGAAGCGCTTTCTAGAAAGAGAAAGCGAGGAAAATGAAATCCCATACCAGCCAGATCCACTAAAACAATAAAATACAACAACAACAGGTACTATGTGAACAAAGTTAAAGATGACAATAAAGAAGCATTTATATATGAGAAAAGAGGACAGATCTTATGTTATCTTTTTACTGTGGCTCCTCCAAAATGATCACATTCAGACACTTCCAATCTCATGTGTTGCTTCCTATCTAAAATGTCTCTAAAGCTCTTCTTCAGCTCCTAGTCTGTCTCCAAATTCTTCTTTACCCTTACCGCCTGTATCATTTAGCTCCTTTTTAACACCTAGATTGTCTCCTTAAGATCTTCCTTAGTTCCTAGGCCCTCTCCTATCTCCCCTTTAGCTCCTAGTCTGTCTCCTAGCTCATTTAAAACTCATATTCTGTCTTAAATCTCTTATTTAGTTCCTGGACCGTCTCCTAGTTCCTCTATAGCTCCTAGTCTGTCCCCCCACCCACCACCCCACAAAGCTCTTCCTTAGTTTGTAGTCCGTCTCCTAGCTCCCTTTAAAGCTCATAGACTTCAACACTGGGTCTTATCATTGTCTCCTTAACTCCTTTTTACACATGGAGATTAGACATTTACAAATGCCCCAGGGTGACATTTAGCAGATGAGCACTATTTCTCTTTTCATCTCAATGATGATTTTTTTTTGAGTGTTTCCAGAGAGATAGAGTGGCGGGATTTAAAATTGCTAATCATGCTCATGATGTCTGATAAACCTATCCCCTTTCTCTCACATCTCAAAAAGGATAAAAGAGGACAAACATCATGTGCTGTGCACTCTGATCGGCGTCAGAGAGCCTTGATGCTGACAGCAAGCTATTGACAGTTAAAGCCTCTTCAGCAGAGTCATTCCCACGATGCAACGCTCTCAGTGGACTTTCATGAAACTGAATGACAGACTGGAGAACAAAGCAGAAGTCCCAGCTCAGAGGCTGAATGTATCGTCAGCGGCGGCTCTTACCCAGGAAACAGGAGCTGAAGTAGGCTGCAGGGCGGGGCAGGGCTCGCTGCTGATTAGGCCCAGTTTGACAAACCCAGTCATGGCCTTCGTGAAGCCCTGCGGGGACAGAACAGGAGTCAACAGTGACCACATGTTTGACCACATGACAAATTGACCACAGGTTTTTTTCTCTCTCTTCCAACTGGTTTGGAACTGGTTTGCGTTCATGCGTGCACACCGCACGTTGTCAAACACCAGGGTTAGGTTAGGGTAGAAACGTAGCGCCTTGGATGGGCGCTGCGAAGGGCACGGCCACAAGGGGACCACCGGTGTGAATAAAACACTTAAAACCTCCTTAAAAAACCTGGTTCGGGTCTAAGAGTTAGGGTTAGGGTTAGCGTCACGCTGTGGAAACGGCCGTTATTGGACAGAATATCAGAGTGAAACTGAGGGGGGGGGGGGATCACCAGACGCCTCCCGATACGATATCATCACGATACTTGTGCCACGATAATATTATTGCGATTCTACACATATTGCAATATTCTGCGATATACTGCAATTTATAACCTTTTTCCAAATTCTAATTTTTTCTAATGTCCCCAAAAGTTTTATTTAAAAAGATACATTTCTCCGTTTGTGCATATCCCTTCAATTGTATTGCTGCAAAATGGGATTGTCAAGCAGACAAACTGACATTATATATATATACACTCACCGGCCACTTTATTAGGTACCCCATGCTAGTAACGGGTTGGACCCCCTTTTGCCTTCAGAACTGCCTCAATTCTTCGTGGCATAGATTCAACAAGGTGCTGGAAGCATTCCTCAGGGAGTTTGGTCCATATTGACATGATGGCATCACACAGTTGCCGCAGATTTGTCGGCTGCACATCCATGATGCGAATCTCCCGTTCCACCACATCCCAAAGATGCTCTATTGGATTGAGATCTGGTGACTGTGGAGGCCATTTGAGTACAGCGAACTCATTGTCATGTTCAAGAAACCAGTCTGAGATGATTCCAGCTTTATGACATGGCGCATTATCCTGCTGAAAGTAGCCATCAGAAGTTGGGTACATTGTGGTCATAAAGGGATGGACATGGTCAGCAACAATACTCAGGTAGGCTGTGGCGTTGCAACGATGGTCAATTGGTACCAAGGGGCCCAAAGAGTGCCAAGAAAATATTCCCCACACCATGACACACCACCACCAGCCTGAACCGTTGATACAAGGCAGGATGGATCCATGCTTTCATGTTGTAGGCGCCAAATTCTGACCCTACCATCCGAGCGTCGCAGCAGAAATCGAGACTCATCAGACCAGGCAACGTTTTCCAATCTTCTATTGTCCAATTTCGATGAGCTTGTGCAAATTGTAGCCTCAGTTTCCTGTTCTTAGCTGAAAGGAGTGGCACCGGTGTGGTCTTCTGCTGCTGTAGCCCATCTGCCTCAAAGTTCGGCGTACTGTGCGTTCAGAGATGCTCTTCTGCCCACCTTGGTTGTAACGGGTGGTAATTTCAGTCACTGTTGCCCTTCTATCAGCTCGAACCAGTCTGGCCATTCTCCTCTGACCTCTGGCATCAACAAGGCATTTCCGCCCACAGATCTGCCGCTCACTGGAAGTTTTTTCTTTTTCGGACCATTCTCTGTAAACCCTAGAGATGGTTGTGCGTGAAAATCCCAGTAGATTAGCAGTTTCTGAAATACTCAGACCAGCCCTTCTGGCACCAACAATCATGCCACGTTCAAAGTCACTCAAATCACCTTTCTTCCCCATACTGATGCTCGGTTTGAACTGCAGGAGATTGTCTTGACCATGTCTACATGCCTAAATGCACTGAGTTGCCGCCATGTGATTGGCTGCTTAGAAATTAAGTGTTAAGGAGCAGTTGGACAGGTGTACCTAATAAAGTGGCCGGTGAGTGTATGTATATGTATATATATATATATATATATATATATATATATATATATATATATAAAAGATCCATACTTGGCGTCTGTATCAATACGGTACTGCCCCTGGCGGTCAGTAAGGGTGAAATAGAACGAAAGAAATTGGAGAAATCAGGTTTCAGCTGAAAATATCAACAACAAAAGTACATTTCCTCAAGTGTTGAAGTACAAATTCAAAGTACTTGCACTTTACTAGGGTGTTTCCATTTTATGCAACTTTATACTTCTACTCCGCTACATTTGTCTGTCAGCTTCAGTTACTTCAGATTACAATTTTCTCCAAATAAAAA
Source organism: Etheostoma perlongum (assembly GCA_026937815.1). Lineage (NCBI taxonomy): Eukaryota > Metazoa > Chordata > Actinopteri > Perciformes > Percidae > Etheostoma > Etheostoma perlongum. Next base: position 31,080,537 of record CM049378.1, on the reverse strand, counting down.
ATATTTTTATGACATTCAACAGCATGAAAGCTGCGGACACAATCTTGACTCTGTGACACACACACACACACACACACACGCACACACACATGCACGCGCACACACACACACACACACACACACGCACACTTTGCATAACCTTTTGCATTAGAGCTGGCCACATTGAATTCACATGACCTTTTTTAAATAATTGATTAAATATTTAAGTCATTTTTAAAACCAACATGCCAAACATTACTTAGTCCCTCGGTGTCAATATTGAGGATTTGCTGCTTTTCTGTGTTTTTATATCGCTGCAGACTGAATATACTGCGGTTTTTACACTTTGGTTCAGACAAATAAAAATATTTTAAGGCATCAACTTGGCTTGTGACGTAACATTTCTACCTATTTTCTGACATTTTATAGACAACACCATTGACTGACTACAACTTGTATATTAATCAACAGTGAAAATAATTCTTCACCAACTCAAACTAAAGTCTTGTCACTGTGATTTCACACACAGAACATTTCTTTAACAGGTTGCTGTAGTAACATTTTAGAAAAAATATAAAACTGTCTTGTTGAGGCGATATGTATTTTCTTCAAACAATTAGCCTCATTTCATAAGCTACAGCTTTGTTTAAGATATTTATCATGTAAAAACTATTCTGTTGTGTGATATTACAGATTTTTAATGCCTTAATTAAAAAAAAAAAGGAATAATGTATTGTAAATATATAAATGTTCTTCCTTAAAATACAGGGGGCATAAGTATACACCCCCTATGTTAAAATACAGGGGGCATAAGTATACACCCCCTATGTTAAAAAATACAGGGGGCATAAGTATACACCCCCTATGTTAAAATACAGGGGCATAAGTATACACCCCCTATGTTAAAATACAGGGGCATAAGTATACACCCCCTATGTTAAAATACAGGGGGCATAAGGGGGCATATACACCCCTATGTTAAAATACAGGGGGCATAAGTATACACCCCCTATGTTAAAATACAGGGGCATAAGTATACACCCCCTATGTTAAAATACAGGGGCATAAGTATACACCCCCTATGTTAAAATACAGGGGGCATAAGTATACACCCCCCTATGTTAAAATACAGGGGGCATAAGTATACACCCCCTATGTTAAAATACAGGGGCATAAGTATACACCCCCTATGTTAAAATACAGGGGCATAAGTATACACCCCCTATGTTAAAATACAGGGGCATAAGTATACACCCCTATGTTAAAATACAGGGGGCATAAGTATACACCCCTATGTTAAAATACAGGGGCATAAGTATACACCCCCTATGTTAAAATACAGGGGGCATAAGTATACACCCCTATGTTAAAATACAGGGGCATAAGTATACACCCCCTATGTTAAAATACAGGGGCATAAGTATACACCCCTATGTTAAAATACAGGGGCATAAGTATACACCCCTATGTTAAAATACAGGGGCATAAGTATACACCCCCTATGTTAAAATACAGGGGCATAAGTATACACCCCTATGTTAAAATACAGGGGCATAAGTATACACCCCTATGTTAAAATACAGGGGGGCATAAGTATACACCCCCTATGTTAAAATACAGGGGGCATAAGTATACACCCCCTATGTTAAAATACAGGGGGCATAAGTATACACCCCCTATGTTAAAATACAGGGGGCATAAGTATACACCCCCTATGTTAAAATACAGGGGGCATAAGTATACACCCCCTATGGTAAAATACAGGGGGCATAAGTATACACCCCCCTATGTTAAAATACAGGGGGCATAAGTATACACCCCCCTATGGTAAATTCCCATAGAGGCAGGTAGGTTTTTATTTTTTAAAGACCAGTTATTTCATGGATCAGGATACTATGACCTGATAAAGTTCCCTTGGCCTTTGAAATTAAAATAACCCCTCCCCCCCACCACCATCATCACATACCCTTCACCATACATAGAGATTAGCATGGGGAACTTTCTATAAGATCATCTCTCAATGCAAATCAAACCAGCTATTAAGCTAAGTGAGATAACACCATGCCAATCTCTAGGTGAGTGAGTGTGTGTGTGTCTGTGTGTGTCTATGTGCTGTACCTTGAAGCGCAGTGTTCCTCTGATCAGTGTGTGTGCTGTCTGGATGCCGTAAGGCTCGGCATACGTTGTGCTGTCACGGTTTGGAAACGCCTCCAGGTTGAAACCAGGAAGGAAATCCATCGGCACGCTGGACTCCATCAGAGAGCCGCCAGCCGGGATGCTCACCACCTAGACACACACAGACACACACAGACACACACACACAGACAGAAAAGAGAGAGAGAGAGAGACACACACACACACACACAGACACAGACAGAGAAAGAGACACACACACACACAGAGACAGACAGAGACACACACACACACACAGACACACAGACAGAGAGAGAGAGAGAGAGAGAGAGAGAGACACACACACACACAGACAGAGAAAGAGACACACACACACAGAGACAGACAGAGACACACACACACAGACAGACAGACAGAGACACACACACACACACACACACACACACACACACACACACAGACAGAGACACACACACACACACACACAGACAGACAGACAGAGAGAGACACACACACACAAACACACACAGACAGACAGAGAGAGAGAGAGACACACACACACACACACACACACACACACACACACACACACACACACACAGACAGAGACACACAGACAGAGACACACACACACACCGACAGTGAGTTTCTCCTGTTGATTTTAACACTGTAAACATAGGAGGAGATTCTTTGCATATTCATACTTTCTGGGCCTCTTTACCTCGTTGTCTCGGAGGAAGATGGCGGGGCTGATGGTGTTGAGGAGGACGCCGTACGGACTCCAGCTGAACTTGTAGCGAAGAGGATTGTCTGAACACTCTGGAGCAGGAAGGCCGCCGCAAAACGAGCTGTACGACTCCACCTGAACAACACCGTCATTTACATCGTCAGTCAGTTCACTGATTAATCTGCTTATTGTTATTAAACCTAACTGCTGTATTCTGAAATATATCTTAAACTTGTTTATTAATTAACTAAGGCCCTGTTCAGACTGCCGGCCCAAATTGGATTTTTGGAATATCTAAATTGATTTTAGAAAGTCTAGACAGCAAAAAACACACATGAAATGTGATTTTTACAAGTCGGATCCAATCTGAAGATCAGGTCTTAATTTAGATGAACAAGTATAATTCCAGATCAAAATGTTTCTTCAGGTTGTGATGAACCTTTCTGATTCAGGAAAAACTCTCCTCACCACACCAGCTCATGTCTGACTGTTTCTGGACTAAAACCTGTGTCAAATTAAGCAACTTGAACATGTGGACTGTTGGTGTGTTTAATGGATCACTATGATGCCTGCATGTGTTCAAACAATCATACACACACACACACACACACACACACACACACACACACACACACACACACAGAGAGAGTGAGTGTTGACTCACAGTGCAGCCATCGGCTTTGGCCTTGTCGATACACTCCATGGCCAGCATGTGATCGATACCCGGGTCCAGTCCCATCTCATTCACTATGGTGATGCCCGCCTCCTCCGCACTGACACAGACAGAACGAGACACACACACCCACACACACACACACCCACACACACACACACCCACACACGACAGAACGAGAGAGAGACACACACACACGACAGAACGAGAGACACACACACACACACACACGACAGAACGAGAGAGACACACACACACACACACACACACACAAGACAGAACAAGAGACACACACACACGACAGAACAGACACGCACACAAGACAGAACGGCACACACACACACACACACTCTAAAGTAAATATTGATTCAGGCCCTGTAAAAATCATTCTTTACCAGTCTAAACCAGTTAACTAGCTTTAAATGTCATTTCCTGTTAGATGTTTGTGCTATTTTGGTTACATACGTAGATTATTTTTCCCTTTATTAGATAGTGATAGACAAGAAAGGTGGGAGAGAGATGGGGGATGACACGCAGGAAATGGCCGCTGCAAAGGACTCACTGGGTGAACCCGAGGTCGCGCCAACGCATCGTTTCATTTCACTTTCACAGGACTTTGATGAATGAATGAATGAATGTTTCTCGACTACCTTCAAAACCACAAAATCATAGAGAAGCCAAACTTGTGGCTTAGTGAAAAAAGTTTTCCATCTCAGTTTTACAGAAACAAAAAAGCTTCGTTAGCTTAGTTAGGCTATTTCTCAAAGAGTCAATACAACCTGGAAAGGGAAACGTTTGAGTGACAACAGAGCTGTAGTCACGACAACTCTCTCCGTTTCTCTCTAGAGAAACACACAACTGAGTCCTGCAGCTTTCTCTCATCATCATCATCATCATCATCATCATCATCATCATCTCTGCCAAACACTGCTGAGTACACTGAGACGAAATGCACTCACTACATATTTGCTCAAAGTTAAAACCAGAATCCAGAGCAAAGTAACAGCAGACAACGTAGGCCTTTGGAGTTGACTCTGGTGTCTGATTTAATGTGCCAATTGTTTTCATTGATTATATTATAAAAAAAAAAAAGGTACAACACACAGTCTGCCTTTGTGAGAAATACAAGCTGATAATATTTACTGTGCTTCAACGACCGGCGGTGGAAAGTACTGGTACGTACTGTACATGTATAGAGGTTTTAAGAACTTGTACTTAAAAAGGTGCAGTAGGTAAGACTTATAAAACTAACTTTCTGTCATATTTGTTGAAACTGACCCTATGTTCGAGTAGAACTACATGAAGTACGTAATTAAAAAATCTGCCTCCTCTGGCACCACCTACAGCCTGTAGTAAGATTTACAAAAATTCACCGCTCCTGGTTTTTCGCACAAGAAAAAGAAGTTGTTCCTGATGAAAAGTTCAATTACACTGGTAAAAGTTCTAAAACCCATGTACGTATATCCTGTTTCATCTGCCTGCTGTGTACCTCACCTGCTCTGCAGCTCCCTCATGGCAGGACTCAGGTAGCTGGCGGTCACCATGTTCACCTTCCTCTTGATGCAGTGTTTGGCGATGAGCGGGTGAAGCGAGTACGGCAGCATGCTGAGGAGTCAGGACAGACAGCTGATGAATTCATCTCGCATGTGGCAGACTCAAGGAAACTGAGCCATGTCGGATAATGTAAGGTTGAGCCTGAGACGTCCACACATCTACATTTTTTATTCGTCCAAAAGGAAAAAATAACAGCTTTACAGAGCTATGGAGGCTACAGACTTTCAATCATATTTAATTAGGAACCAACAAAGAAAATGACCTATAATACAGAAAACAAGGAGCACTTGCTGGGTTCCCCACTGGGTCCAGGATTTCCTCATCTAAAATGTACATAACACAAGTTTTTTACGCACACACTAACTTTTATTGATTGTGAGGGTTGTCCTAAACACCCAAATAGTCACTAAATGTTGCTAGTCGCTATGCATTAATTAATTATTCATTCATATTTGTACCTTATCTGTGAATTGTGCTTTTATGTGCTACTCTTTGCACCTTTTAATTGCTCATCAGGTACAAATAAAGTTCTTTAAATTAAATTGAAACAGCAGCCAACCTTTTGCCACCTTTTGGGGGTGTGTCCAACTAAAACAAATAATATAAAAATACATGGGTTGACTTAACAGTGACTTTAGAGATCCTAAGAATAAAAAGACACATTAAAAACACCCTCAAGTAGTTTTTTTAAGTCCTCATCCCTCCACAGGTTTTCCTTCCTGTAACAACACATCGCAGCGCGTGCTGTACCTGATGACCAAGTCGTGATCTTTGACCAGAGAGTCCAGGTGTCCTTCCTGGCTGCCGGCGTCCAGCATGACAGGAATAGTGTTGGGATATTTGGCTGCCAGCTCCTCTGCCTGCTTCAGCAACACCGACGCTAAGAGAAGAAATCAGTCAGAGGAATGTAGGGTTAAGGACCGAACTCTGTACTTTTTAAGGTACACACAAAATTAGGTTGTTTTTTGGGGCATTTTCAGACTTTATTTTGACAGGACAGATGAAGACATGAAAGGGGAGAGAGAGGCAGGGGGGTACGACATGCAGCAAAGGGACGCAGGTCGGGCCTGCTGCGTTGAGGAGTAGATCTCTATATGTGGGTGCCCGCTCTACCAACTGAGCTAACCGGGCGCCCCGGACAAAATGAGGTTAACTCATCCGCGTGTCAGTCAAACTAAGATAAAGTTGTAAAATATTTCACATCACACAAATATACACAGACATAAACACATACACCCATGTACACACACATACGCACATTTAAACCTTGACAACAAATAAATAAAATAAATGAGTCAGTTAAGAGGACTGAGTGATCATGAGGGCTATGGCTTTCTAAGAGTGTGTTAGACAAACTCACCAACAGTGACCTGGGTCTTCTCGTCGCGAGTCAAATACTCAACGACGGGTCCCGAGACGTATCCTGAACCCAGCAGCAGGACTCTCTTCATCCCGGCCTTCTTCATGATCTGAGCCTTCTCCCTGAAGGATGTTAGGAAACTCTTAGAACCACATCAGAAAACCGTTAAAACGTAACACATCTCTCTTTTAAACTGGGTCCAACTCTGAGCTACGCAGGTAAAAGGTCAGCGTGTCACCAGATTTAAATTAAACAACTAAAGAGTGGGTGGGGGGGGGTCATCTGCCTCGACTGGCTGGGGGTGAGAGAAAGAGACAGAGACAACGAAAGAGAGAGAGACAGAGACAAAGAGAGAGAAAGAGACAGACAGAGACAACAAAAGAGAGAGAGACAGAGAGACAGAGACAAAGAGAGAGAAAGAGACAGAGCAAGACAGGCATACAGAGAGAGAGAGAGAGACAGACAGAGACAGAAAAGAGAGAGAGAGAGACAGAGGAAGAGACAGACAGAGAAAGAGAGACAGGCAGACAGAGAGAGAGACAAGACAGAAGAGACAGAGAGTAGAGATGAGACGGAGAGAGTGACAGAGAGAGAGAGACAGACAGACAGAGAAGAGACAAAGAGAGAGAGAGACAGACAGACAGAAGAGAGACAGACAGAGAAGAGACAAAGAGAGAGAGACCAATAGACAGAAGAGACAAAGAGAGTGAGACAGACAGACAGACAAAAGAGACAGACAGACAGAAGAGACATGGAGAATTGTAGCAGAGGATGTCGAGCAGGAACATGGAGGCAACATGGAGGCAAGCTAAATACATAAATTGGTATTTATTAATTTGAAAATTTAGGAATCAACAATACAGGTCACCTTTAAGAAAAACGTATTATTTTTCAATTAAATATTGAAACTGTTGTTACTGTTTTTCATATTTCACTAACGAGACAACTTTATAAATTACACATGCACATAATAAAGAGTTTAGAAACGGATTCAGCGGCAGTGTGTGTGTGTGTGTGTGTGTGTGTGTGTGTGTGTGTGTGTGTGTGTGTTAGAGACACCGTAGCTCAGTACTAAGGTAACCCGCGGTGATAATGGGGTTTTAATTCATTAAACGGAACGGCCTTCTCCCAACAACTGGATGCAGTTAAGTCTGGGATTTTGCATGATGGATTATCTTAACACCATAACAACAATAACACCATAATGGAGGCATCACCCTGCGTGACCCGTGGCATTAATATATCACCACCAACTGCCTCAACCCCCCCTCCCCCCCTCCCCCTCGTTAGTGATCTAATTGGATGCTGCACACACGCGTGAGTGGCGGCGGGACTGGCTTGAGGTCGGACCGGCGATCCGTCCGCCGCCGGGACTCATCTTCTTAATTAAAAAAGAAAAGAGAGACGTTCCCTCAGGAGGATTTCTCCCTCAGTTTACATTTCTTAAAAAGGAGCCAAACTCAATCAAAAAGGATTAAGATTTGGTGGCATGGCTTGTCTGGAAAACTGATACTTGAGATCAATTAGGAAGAAAACTCATCAAGTCTTAGAGGTGGCCTATATATGAGCAAGCAGAACTCTATGTGAAACACACTGAGTCTTAAGAAGAGGTCGAAAGCTGTTAATAAATACACTGAAGAGCAAAAAAAAGCCTACATGGTAATTATCTGAAGAAACAAACAATATCCAGGGTTATGGAGTCTGAATATATTTGACAAGCTCATTAAAATTTTTTTTTTTTTTAGCAGCAGCATTGGCTGAAGGTAAAAGAAGCTACATGTGTCATCAATTCAGAAATTAATCAAAGCAGATTAAAAAAAAAAAAAAAAAATCATAAGGAACAGAATGCTGATGAGGATTTCAACGATATGGTAAACATGCAGATGAATAATTTGTTTTCTGTCTTGTACAAAGTCAGAGGAGAAGATCCAGTGCAGGACCAGTTTGGCCGAGGTTAGCACAAAAACTGGGTGGCTAGCCTAGCTGCATTAAAAGTTAGGAAGCAATAAATGGTTGGCACCAACAAGAATAATAGCCATCTGGAAAGATGTCATTTAAAGCTTTAGTGCACAACGTTTTGATATTAATTACCGTCCATTACATTCAAGCCGTTGAATCTAATTAAGATTATCAGCTCCACACAACTCTCTCTGTATTTCTCAGTATGACTATGTTCACAAGATGATTTTTCTTCTTAAGAGTCCGTGTTCTTTTTAATTCTCCGTGTCTTCCTTGGCTACAGGCAACTGTACCCAGAGCACCCAGAGAAAATCTTCATATCACCAGCTGGTTTTTGGTAAAGCACTGCTGGATTAAGACTATAGAATACTGCCAGTGCAAAGTGTCCTACTGCAGCATTTAGGGCTGCAAATAACAATTATTTTCATTGTCAATTATTTTCTGCAACAGTGGCATAAAGCAGAAAGCTAGGGAAGCCTTAACTTAAAACCAGAGTTTATTTCTAATATGCAAAATGTGAAATTATCACCAGCCATGAAGCAGGCAATTAATGTGTATGGTAAAATCAAAACTAATCAAAGGGCAGAAGGCTCTTACAAATCACGAGGGAGAGATTTGACTTTTGGCTAACATAATAAACGCGCTGTTGTCGATGCTAACTCGCCTTTAGCATACATTACATTCATTACAAATGTAACTTTAAGGGGGAGGGGGGCAGCTCAGTTGCTCCAGTCTTTGCCAGGATGCAGGGCCGCAACACCGCAACAGACTCGCTGTGGCAGACTGTGGTAAAGCTGGTTTTATATTGGACGCTGGCTATTAAACACATTCAAAAAAATCTATTATGGAGTTTGACCTTCCAATATAAAACCAACTTTACCACAAGCTGTGACAGCGCGTCCACGCTCTGCAGAAAGCTACAGACACTGTTCTTGACGTGATTGATCATAATATTTTGATAAAACGGGTTTGCAAAAATCAAATACAAATTCAAGCATTTTAAAGCATTGTATCCAAACTTCAAGCATCAAAATTCAAGCACTTAAGGATTTCAAGCACCCGTCCAAACCCTGCATCTTCTCATCTGACTGTGGTGAAAGTTTATAAAAAGAAATGCTTCAATTAGCCAAAAAAAAAAAGAGACAGACAGAAGAGGTGACGAAAGGAGAAAATGTGTTTCTACCCGTCGGGTCCAGCGCCTGATCGTGGCTAGCAGCTGCGTCTTATTAGCACGCTTGTCATGCAAGGTGTTAATGCAGAGGCAGGTTGGCAGAGCAGACACCAGAGGGCAGCACTGTGCAGGAACAACCACAAGGGGACTGTTAGTCGCTACAAGTCCAGCTTAGGGGGCTTTCACACCTGCCTCATTTAGTACGGTTCAATCGCCCTAGAATTGGTTTTCCCCTTTGGTGCGGTTCATTTTGGAAGGTGAGAATGCGCCACTCACACTCGGGTGCACACCAAAAGCGGACCAAACGAGCGTGCCGAGACCTGCATGATGAGGTGGTCTCGGTACACTTTCAATCGAACCGTGGAGCGGTTTGTTTGTAGCTAACGTGCGGTTCAATCCGACCTCCTGTAGTCAGTGTGCTTTACGATCTGCGATGCGGCAGAGCAGCGAACTGTGGCAGCTTGCGATGTTTCTCTGACAGAAACTGCAGTCAAGCTCGCCGTCACTCGCATTCCCATGGTCAAACCAGCCGCTAGAGCCCGACCGATGAAGGATTTTTAAGGCCGATACCGATACAAATATTTGGTTATTTAAAAATCCGATATGCCGTTATATCGGCCAATATATACAGTATTTTTTTTTTTTATCCAGAAACGTGTTACAAAACAAACAGATTTCCCTAACATTAGCTATTTGTAGTTATTTATGAGTTTTCACTAAAAGAATATGATAATAATTTTTTTGTCACAACAGAACATCAAAATATATTAAAAGTCTGATAAATAAAATGTTTAAGATATGAAAGTCCTTGAACAAAAACACATATATAAAAAAAAAAAAAAAAAGTGTTGCCAACAGGGACGCTGTAGAGCGTCCTCTGGTGGACAGACTATGCAACGCCATCACTAACAGGGACGTTGTAGAGCGTCCTCTGGTGGACAGACTATGCAACACCATCACTAACAGGGACGTTGTAGAGCGTCCTCTGGTGGACAGACTATGCAACACCATCACTAACAGGGACGTTGGGCGTCCTCTGGTGGACAGACTATGCAACGCCATCAGTAACAGGGACGTTGTAGAGCGTCCTCTGGTGGACAGACTATGCAACACCATCACTAACAGGGACGTTGTAGAGCGTCCTCTGGTGGACAGACTATGCAACGCCATCACTAACAGGGACGTTGTAGAGCGTCCTCTGGTGGACAGACTATGCAACGCCATCACTAACAGGGACGTTGTAGAGTGTCCTCTGGTGGACAGACTATGCAACGCCATCACTAACAGGGCGTTGTAGAGCGTCCTCTGGTGGACAGACTATGCAACGCCATCACTTATAACATGGTTGACCATCAAATGATGCTGATGAATGATTTTTTTTTTTTTTTTTTAAATCAGCCATTATAAATAATACCAATATATCGGGAAATGCCTAATATCAGCCGATAATGTCGGGAGACAAACACCGGCAGAACGAAGTCTCGGTGACAATGTCTTATTATTTAAATGAAGTGTGTTGGTTTGACCATGATGCCAGAAACATGCAGACACATAATATCCAGAACACAGCCGACTAATAGGAGGAGTGAATGTTCTTGCGTAAGTTGTAATGACATATTTTGGTACACTTGGGGGGTTTTCCAGGTGTGAAACAAAACCGAACCGAGGGGAAAATCGCTCCAAGTTTACAAACTCGTCATCGCCAACGCAAACAAACTACAGTATAGGTGTGAAAACGCCCTTACAGCACTGCCGACTGGCATCAGGAGATCAGAGTTAAACAGGGAGAACAGCAGAAACAGGAGGCTACAGAGCACAAACATTGCTAGCTTGGCTTTAGTAAGCTGCTATTAACGGTTCAGAGAGTTAGCACAGGTGAGCTACATCAGAACACGACAGACCGATTTCAAACGTTACCTGTCTCGTAATCTTTACAGATTTCATCCATAGATCGGTTGCATTAACTCATTGATGGAACATGCATGTGCCAAAGTAATTTTTTCGACATTGTTATGAATAATTCAAATGGGAACTACGCTGAAAGATTGACCAAATACAGCATTTAACAGGCATACTGTGTAACATACTCACAGCTCCAGTATGAAACAATCTTACCTCTTTTCTCGAAGTTTTTCAATGTATTCAAACTTTGGAGTGAGGACGCCGTTTGAGGTGATGACAGCCTTCAGGAACAAAGAAATTACATCAAATCTTTGTTATTATTATAATACTATATTTAAACTATATTGACATCTGTTAATTTAATAGTCCCGGTGCCGCCGGGATGTCCCTCACTTTCCGCTTTGTTTGAGTTAACATTAAACTGGTTAAAGAAAAGTTTAAAGAAGCGAGCTTGAGACCGGGAGGTTGTCGGTTCAATCCCTGGTTCATCACCCCTGAATGAACTGCTCCAACTGCTCCAGTGGAGCTGCTCAGTGGCAACAGGTCAGACTGTGCTTGTACTGGGCTGACACCCTGGTGTTTGGCTTTTCAGCCATGCAACTATCGTACATGGCTTCGTGGTATTTTTTTAAGTGGTGAAACAGGTTAGAGGCATTGCCCCGCGAGGCAGCAAACATTAGCAAGGCATGCACAATATGTGACGGTTTGCAGCAATTTCTTCTGCAGACTGTTTGACTCACGCGTGTCCCGTGACCAGGGTGTAATCGCAGCCTCTGCGATTAGAAAATCTAATTTACAAATTGCAATTTAATTGCAAATGCAATTAATTGTAATAACGGCCTATTGTTAAGTCATGAACCCGGGAGAGAAAACTTAGATCGGACAGAAACTGGGCTCAGGGCTTCCATACGTATCCTCTTGAAATTATGAGATTAATTGCTGAGTCATGAAATGCAATCCCCAGTAAATTAAGTCAGAAAATTAAGAAACGACTAATTTAAAAACAACACGTCGCCTCCGGGCAGAAACCTTGTATCTCCACATTGCCATTTTAAATTTCTTTTCAGATGGTTGCCCTGTTGCCTGTCTGTGGGTTTCAAAAATATTTAGCAAGGTAATTTCATCTGACTTTGTCTGAGGTAAATAGCTCAATAGTTTCTTCAAATTAGCATTTCTAACAGAAACAATGTTTTAGACACATTGTTGTTTGCCTGACAACAGTGAAATATTTTATAACTGGTAACATTACATGACTTACGTCTCTGACTTGCGGGCTGAAGTCCTCCTCCTCCAGCGGTCTGGTGGCGTCTGACGGCAGCTGATGATGACAGAACACTAAATTTAAGTCACGCCGTCTGTTAAGAGTTAGGTCGGTTTCCGGTTTCACCGCCCCGGTCAAGTGGACAAAGCTAAACCGGTTGGTTTTCGTTTCTTTTTGCATATATGTTAATACTGTTCATATTGTAATATAACATAATACTATTTATCTCAGTATCCTTTGCACAATGCTCCACATTTAAATAATTTTATTGATCTCTTCATTGCACTCATGCCTCTATATTGTTTCTGCTTAGAGTATGTATATATTGTGTATATCTTAGTGTGTATATTTTGTTTTGGTTGTTTTCTATGTGTAAGCACATTGTGAGTAACAATGCTCCAAAGAAAAATTCTTCGTATACTGTATATGTCCTCATACCTGGAAATAAAGCTGATTCTGATTCTGTACATGCACCTCTGGTATTGACCTTTTGTGTATGTACATACTGGAGATTCTTTGTTCGTTAAATAAAAAAATTAATAAAACTGTGTCGCCGATATGGAAACATTTCAAGCCGAGGAAAGAGGTGAGCTCAAAGTGACGGGGAAAAGTGTAAACACCAAACGTTAAAACCAAAGAGTTACATAGTTATTATAAGCTCATTGACTGTAAAATTAGTGTATTAATTTCTTAATGTAAATTTAAGGGACTTCCGGATTTGCAGCACTCAAACCGGATACGTTGTCCATTAATTTTGCAGTCAATGGTAAAAAGTCATGGCTGAGAGGCGCACAACCGCCACCATGTGGACTGGAGTCTCCACACTCTCGTTATGGAAAGTCTCACTCGGGAGTGCAACACCGAGTGGTAAAAGTTGTCATAGCGGTTCGGTCCGGCTTGATAGGGCTCAAACCGGTTTGAACATTTTGACACCGGCCAAGTCATGCGTTTTATTTATTTACCCAGTTCAATGCGTGAACCCTGGTGCAGCGCTCTCCCACAGCAAACTCAACCAGAAGCAGAGATCCCCATGGCAACACCACCAGCTGTTTTTACCTCAGACCACCCATCTTACCATCTCCCAGATGTAGGGGAAGAGTCGGTCTCCAAAGTACTCCGTGGCTCCGATGGGGAGCTGAGCGGGCAGGTTGTCGATGGAGCACATGAGGATCCCGTTTCCCTCCACGCTGGCGGGACCAGAAGCAACAACATTACTCATATACAGTAGAATAAACAAACATTTACACTTAAGACTACATGAAGTAAAAAAAAAATAATAATAATAATACAGATGCAATTTCACCATTACACCCAAAAATAAAGAAAAAGAAATGTAATATTGCAACCCAACATCAGACATTAATAGCGACAGAGCGCATTCAAGAAAGCCCCCTCAGCTTTTGTCTTCATTAAAGCTCAGTTTTACGTAGGGATCGACCGATACTAGGTTTTAAAGGCCGATACAGATTATAGTTAATAAAACCAATATTTGGAACCAATATGCATTTTAAACAGTGAAAAATCATTAAAAAGGTACATTATGTAACATTTCGACGACCTACCGGTTTATTATATATTTTGAGTTGTGTATTTACACTATCCCAAATGCTCCCAAAAATGTTCAAACCCAGACAAATCTGTTATTTTATTTGAACGACACGTCGCCTGTCAGTGGCGTCGTAACCTTTGACCCGTCCAGTTACTCGAACGACAGTCAAACCTGGATGATACGTTCAAGAGTAACTGTAAATACAATGTCACAGAAAGAATACGCAGTAACCGTAATCCAGCTTGCTTTCTCCCCCGGGTGCTGAAAACATTTAAAAGTGACACTGACGTGACATACATTGTGACATTGTGGTTTTAGCTGCTGGCTAATGGTAGCCTGCTTGCTCGATAAATGGTCAACTAGCTAACGTTAGCTAGCTACCAACACAGATTGAATCAAGAAAACAAAATTATGTTGGGGGGAAACTGCAGCTATTTTATCAGAATGACATGAATACACGTTAGTAAACGTAATGGCAGAAAATAACATATTGTAGATTTAAGTAAAAATTAAGATTTTGAAATTTAAAAAAAAATCCATCTTTTTTGTAACAACGTAAATGCTTTTGTTAAAAGCAATGATTTAATAAAAGTAGAAACTTTCAACATAAGACCCAGTAAAGGAGAGTCATTAATTAATTTACTTTATTGGTTATCAGAAGAAAAACACTGATACAGATATAATACACTCTGAAGGGTGACCAAAACTTTTGCAGACGCCATTTTTTTGTTTTCTGTTATTTTGAAAGTGTAAATGATGAAAATAAAATCTAACTTTTTGTGACATATTATAAGAATGTCCAATCTGTCATTTGATGCATTTTGGAGATTTTGCCATCTTTTCTTGGCTTCTTTATGCACATTAATACACATTTTTGCCTGGGGTGACCAAACTTTCGAACCCCACTGTACTCTGCAAAAACAGCCAGATAATTGGCCAAGACCGATAATTAAACTATGCCTAGTTTTCCGGGGTTGGCAGCTTATAAAAATTGAAGTCATAATTATTTAAATTGTTGGTAGTGAATATCACCACAGAGCGGTCTTTGGACATGTTTCTGTAGTTTGCTAGGAAAACCTTCACGAGAGACACGTTAATGGAGAGCGGAGATTTCTTTTCCCCTTGGGTGGGTGTGGCTTTTAGACAAATGACAAGACATTTAATAAAAAAGCGAGCAGTTCAACACAATGCATATTTTTGCCAACAGTTTTTTTTTTTTTTTTTTTTAAAGCTGAATATTCTGCTTCATCCCCACCATAGAAAAAGTAAAAGTTTGTTTGCATGCAGCTTCTTTTATATGATTAAAAAGGAGTACTCACGTAACTTTGTTGAAGTAGCTGTAAGCAATCATTTTTTTGTGATTAAATGTTTGTCTCTGCAAGCAATACTACGAGCTGTTTGGTACCATTTTTGTTTTTTGGAAAACAAGTTTTTTTTTTTTTTAAAGAGAGCATTTATTCTTAGATTTCTTTTTTTTCTAATTCTAAATTAGACTTAAAGACAAAGTCAAAAGAGTTCATCCTGTATGTTTTCTAATTCTAACGGACTCACATAGAAAGAGTGAAGTAAAATAAATAATAAATAATAGTAAAATTAACACCTAAATGTGTATGTTTTCTTTACACTAGTCTAAAAGATGATCTGTGATGGAAACAAAATAGCCCAAAATCTTAAAAATGACAATGCCGTGTCTAGTCATAAATATGGAGCCTCCTGGCCATGACAGGCAGCAAAAACCATAAATTACAGTCTAAAAGGAAAACAAATTATGTCACAACACTAGAATTTAAATAAAACTGCCAATGAGATTTTTTTAGGACTGCAACTAACGATTATTTTCTCGACTCATCAAGTTATTTGGTCTAAAAAATGTCAGAAAATTGTGAAAAATGTGGATCAGTGTTTCCCCAAAGTCCAAGACGACGTCCTCAGATGTCTCATTTTGTCCACAACTTTATGATATTCAGTTATTTGTCACAGAGGAGAGAAGAAACTAGAACATATTCACATTTAACAAGCTTGAATCAGTTTTCATTAAAAATGACTCCAACCGATTAATCAATAATCAAAATAGTTGGCAATTAATTTAACAGGTGACAACTAAACGATTATTTGGTAATCTTTGCAGCTCTAAAATATTTAAAACAACATATCCTACAAATAAGTGGTAACTTAAACTCAACCTAGGAAAGGGTTTAAAACAAAAAAAAAAAAAAAAAAATCAGACCAAACCATTAAACGATTAACCAAACCAGTACAGATCCAGATTCTATGCAGCAATAATTTAAATGAACAGATATGAAATGTGCTCCAGGCAGAGAGAATAACCTGAAACCTTCAGACGGGCTCAGTGACAGGAACATACATGTGATGCCTGTGAGAAGACACAGTTTACAAATGTTATCACTGTACCTGTCGTGGTCGATGTGCTGGTCCGCGTCGTACATACAGAAAGGCTTATCGATGGTGGTGCAATCGTTCATGAAGCCTATGGAGCCTCCGGTGTCAGCAGATATGTCGCAGATGGCCAGCAGTCTGGAGAGGGAGAGAGAGGAGAGACGTCAGACAGACAGACGGATGGCTCTGGAAACACCACTGGAAATACAGCAGCTACTACGCTGCACTTCTACACATTCACTTAAACAGACACTCAGCCATGTGAATGTCCCGTTTACTGCGTTTGACTGACAGGTTGAGGACACGTCAGAGCAGGGGGCTGATGTTTTTCATCTTGTACAGAATAAAACATAAATAGCTTTCCCTGTGAGGCTGTAATGCTCATTGTACAATGGGAAAATTAGCCATCATCCGGATAAGCGGATAAAGATGGTGGATGGATGGATGGACGGATGGTAGATGGGTAGATGGATGGATGGATGATGGATAGATAGGTAGGTGAATGGATGGATGGATGATGGATAGATAGGTGGATGGGTAGATGGATGGATGGTAGATGGGTAGATGGATGGATGAATGGTAGATAGGTAGGTGGATGGATGGTAGATGGGTAGATAGATGGATGGATGATGGATAGATAGGTAGGTGAATGGATGGATGGATGATGGATAGATAGGTAGGTGGATGGATGAGTGAATGGTAGATGGATGGAAGGATGGGTAGATGATGGATGGGGGATGGGTAGATGGATGGATGTGTGGGTGGATGGACGGGTATATGGATGGATGAATGGATGTATGAGTGAATGGGTAGATGAATGAGTAGATGTCATCTCTTCCTGCTTCTGGCGAGAGCAGTTGTGTTTTTCCTCCTCTCCCGTCTTATCTCAGCTTGGCTCCTTCCCTGTCGGTCTAGCTTGTCTTGTGGAACTTTTCTCTCTCTCTTTGTTCCCTGCCTGCTGTTTTCCTGAAATATTCAACATGGAATTGATCAACTGGTTGCTCAGCACTATTGACAAGATTTTTTCACCCAAACATGCTTCACCGGGGGAGCCGTCATGTCCGAGCGGAACATTCCCTGCAGGCTACGCTCGCGATTCCTGGGAGAAATGGCAAGCGGTCTGCCTGGACGTTCTAACTGTGGAAGACGTTGAAGATATTTGGATAATTGGAATTCTGTTGGTGGGGCTCCTGATCATCAGAGTTGGGGTCTCACTGACCTATCGGAAAATTGGTAAGACAGTCGCCAGCAAATTTACCCACCAGCTGTCTGGGGAACTTAAAGAGTGCCTACATGGAGTGATTGAGAGGATGAAGGTTTTACATCTGAGGGCTGACCAGTCCAGTGAACTGTCTCGCAACATCTCAGACCGGACCTTGGAAGCGCAGAAGGGGATTGATTCCATCAGGGCCCAGTCGGTGGAGTTGTTTCGTGTGATCACCGGACTGGCGGAGAAGGTAGATGGACTGACAAAATCACTACATGAACCGGATGCTCATATGACGCTGAGGTCGGTAGCAATTGAGTGATGGACATTGATTCGAACGAATTTCCACCGAGTCAACCTAAATTGGAATGAAACTGTTTAAACTGTCCCCCACCACCCCCCACCCCGACCTTCACCCGAGCAGGTAAACAACTCGCAGCTGGCCATCCTATCTCGTCCTTTGCACTGGCTCTTCAAGGACACGCAGATGAACTGAGCTTTTAACAACATAGACAGTCCGACACTCATATTCACACACACACACAACTCATTATCTCATACACACACCATACACTCCCCCCCCCATTCCGCCCGTATCCGTCTGACTGCCTTGATTTCGTGTTTCTCACACCCTCCCAGGCCACCTCAAAAAATTCCTTCATGTGTCCACATGAACTGCGTGTTGTCTTGTGCATCATGTGTTATGTTGTTATGTACTGTTTACCATGTTGCTGTCTGCATAAATCCTTTTCAGAGTGCGTGTGGCGGCGCTTTACATAGCTGCATTGTACCTGTACATGTGTAATGACAATAAAGTTGAATCTAATCTAAATCTAATGATGGATGGGTGAATGGGTAGATGGGTGGATGGGTGAATGGGTGGATGGGTGAATGGAAGGATGGGGGATGGGTAGATGGATGGATGGATGGATGGATAGATGGATGGTAGATGATGGATGATAAATGAATAGATGAATGGATGGAAAGATGGGTAGATGGATGGATGTGTGGGTGGATGGATAGATGGATGGGTAGATGGACAGATGGGTGGAATGCACTGCTCTTACTTGTGAGGCAGCGCTGGTGATCCTTCTGTTTCTGCAGCGGAGGTTTGGAGCGGTCTCATCAGCTTCTGGGCGTCCAGTCGTCTGAGGAGTCGGGGCGTGTGGCGGTCCCAGTAAATACCATTGATCAGACAGGTTGTGTAGGGGGCCACCTTTGGTTGAGATGACAAAACATTTTAACTGCCATGATGCATTTAGAGCGCTCTTTACAGTGTGATGGGGCAGTTTGGATCTTTTGAAGTGTGGTTGTTCGATATACACTGTGGATGGGGGCAGCAGCTAAATGTATTGTAGACACCCAAAAAGTACACAATATATTTTAAGTTTTTTTGCCGCTTTATCAGACATCCCTTTACGACGGGGAACTGCAGCTGTTATCTATGTTCTCTTCAAAGCCACCAGACTCCATTGACAAAAACAGTGTGTTTGGATTTACCAAAGTCACACAATAACACAAACTAACCCTTTAAAACAAATCATCCAGAAAATAATCAACACATGAATCAATAATTAATCTTCTCTCTTCATTGCTGGCTACTTTACATGTTCTTGTTATGTGAAGGGTTATTAATCAGGTAAGGGAAGTTAAACGAGATCCCAGCTGTGTAAAACCTCCTGCCACTTGGCATCTGTTCTGAAACACCAGCAGCAGTTTAGTGCAGATGACTGAAATAGAGGACGGGGCCTCTGAGAGACTGACAGGAGCAGGTGGGGGTGTTGCAACTGGGGGAAGTAAAGGGGTGGTGATGGTGGTGGTGGGATAGAAGCCTGCAGACTCACGCTAGTCCTGAAGTGCGAAGTGTAAAGTTCCGGGTGGTGCTCGTACTCCATGGGGTCGTACATGCCGTCGCTCTTCCTGATCAGGTGGTGATGTCGGCTCAGAACGGTGGCGTACACTTTGTTCATATCTTACATTTAAAAAAAACATGTTGACATACCGTCAGTGAGCATGTATGCACTTATTACGATTATTATCATCAAACCATAAGCACTCCCAGCCACAGGTGGGTAGAGTAGCCAAAAATTGTACTCAAGTAAAAGTACTGTTACTTTAGAATAATGACTCAAGTAAAAGTAGTCATCCAAATAATTACTTGAGTAAAAGTAAAAAAGTGCTTGATGAAAAAACTACTCAAGTACTGAGTAGTTTTTTGTTGAGTAACGTCTGATTTATTTCTTAACACAAGCATCATCCAGACAGACAAAAAATACAAAATAATCATATTTAGGCAAATTATAGTTCATCCAATCAATAAAATAAATTAAAATGAATGTATTAATTACAAAACAGCTTAAGTGAAGAGACTTATTACATCAAATTTGTCCCATCTATCCACAGCAAAAACAAAAATTACCGCTTTATGTTTCCTCAGGTTACATGTTGAGTTTTTGGATGCTGACATGTCCGTTTGTTGAGGCCGACACAGAAGATGCTGCATGATGTAGCTGCTGTTTCGCACATTTCCTAAAGTAAACATGCTCTCACTATGAGGCCGGGGATGTTCCTCCTCGTCTGTGTCTGCCCTGCCGACGGTTGATTCTGACATCTTTGTTTTGCTACGACTGTAAAGCTAACCTGTCCCGCCGCTGAGATCGAGTATGGTCACGTGACGAGACTGCACACCGACGATTGATTTGTAAAACACAGTTACGTAGTAGAGCCTTTAGCGGAAGTCTCTCTCCCCCCCCGTCAAAATATAAAACATTAAAATGAGACGTGCGCAGGGGGGAATAAAAACAATGAGGCGTAGAATACCAAAAAGGTAAAGAGAAAAGAAACAAGTTCATTGTAGCCTAATTTAGCAGAGTAAGAGTACAGTTTCTTCACAGATCTACTCAAGTAAAAGTATAGTGATTTAAAACTACGCCTAGAAGTATATATTTTTCAAACACTTACTGAAGTAATTCTAACGAAGTAAATGTAGCTCGTTACTACCCACCTCTGCTCCCAGCCCATCCTGTGATCCTCTCAGGAAGGCATTACCCCTAATTTCCACCAGGCACGTCTGTGCAGCAGTCCGGGAGAGCCGCGTGTCCCACGAGCAATCACCAGCAGATTTCACCTGGCGCGCCACGACGTGTTCCAGAAGCGGTTATCCGCTCCACTAAAGGTAAGGGCCAGGTCTATTTTCACGCGAGGCTATCCAGTCAATTTACCAGAACAGTCCCCCCCCCTAATATCGTTTACATCTCCTTTACAACACCATGGACAGAGGAGATGGAGATTCATCTTGGAGGTTAAAAAACATAACGCCACATCACAGATCTTTTTTTGTGTTTTTTAAGGACAACGCTTGAAAAGAGAAGGCATGGAGTTTAATTGCAGGAGTGCTTGGAGTGGAAGGTAGATACTAGAGCCCGACCGATAAACAATACATCGGTTTGGGCTCCAGTAGATACTAGCTTAATATACACGTGAAGGTTCTGTACTTGTACAGACAGTAAAATAAATTTTGCGAGTCGGGCAGCAAGACGCTCCGCGTGTGGTATCGCGTGTGCACAGATGCTCCCAGTGGACAATGGGGGTTAGAAGTGAAGTAGAAGGTTAGAAGTAAACATAAAAGTGAATGGACCATTTGGGAATCTGACAACTTCATCATGGACCCAAATCAGTGGACAAAAGCATGCCGACAAGACTACAAAGAAACAAAAGAACTGTGCACCAGATAATACGCATGCACGCACACACGCGTTGAAGTGGATGATTCAAGAAACATCACCAACAGTCCCTTTTGTCCCTCTGTTACACTCGCCGTGTCAACTTCTTCAGTGAAAAGTTGACTTTTGGTGAGATGTGCTACCAGCATGCAGTACATAAATAATAAACGGCCCTGCCCTCGCTGTGAGGAGTGTGAACATCAGGCCCCTAATCAACTGCATTGCCATCATCGAGTCTGTCCTCACCTGCTCCCTCACCATCTGGTATGGTGCGGCCACCGCTAAGGACAAGAAGAGACTGCTGCAAAGGTGATGGCTGCAATCGGCTGTCCCTCCAGGACCCTGAGGCGGGCAGGAAAGATTGCAGCCGACCCCTCTCACTCGAGACACAAACTGTTTGGACCTCCTCCCCTCTGGCAGGAGGCTGCGGTCCATCAGGACCAAAACCTCCCAACATAAAAACGGGTTCTTCCCCTCTGCAGTCAGCCCCGGACCCCCACTAACACTGACTTTCTCTCAACATTTTTCAACACTTTCTGACATTTTATAGACCAAAAAATATCTCAATTAATCAGGAAAATAATCAGATTAAATCAACAATGAAAGTAATCGTTGGTTGCAGCGTACGTTTTGTATTATATTGAACACAATGCACATTACATCCCATAAATCCAACACTGAGCCACAGAGATAAGCACAAGAATGTCATACCTCCTGTTTCGGGAGACGGCCTTCAACTCATGAGGTTCAACATATTCGACAGGTAGCTCGTTAAGGATGTCTTGGGCTCCCTGCAGGAACAAAGAGACAAAAGCAAACCATGAGACCCCTGCTGTCTGAGGCCGCTGACTGTTGGTACAGTCAGGTCCATAAATATTGGGACATCAACACAATTCCAATCTTTTTGGCTCTATACACCACCACAATGGATTTATCTGCAGACTTTCAGCTTTAATTTGAGGGTATTTACATCCAAATCAGATGAACGGTGTAGGAATTACAACAGTTTGTATATGTGCCTGCCACTTTTTAAGGGACCAAAAGTAATGGGACAGATTAATAATCATAAATCAAACTTTCACTTTTTAATACTTGGTTGCAAATCCTTTGCAGTCAATTACAGCCTGAAGTCTGGAACGCATAGACATCACCAGACGCTGGGTTTCATCCCTGGTGATGCTCCGCCAGGCCTCTACTGCAACGGTCTTCAGTTCCTGCTTGTTCTTGGGGCATTTTCCCTTCAGTTTTGTCTTCAGCAAGTGAAATGCATGCTCAATCGGATTCAGGTCAGGTGATTGACTTGGCCATTGCATAACATTCCACTTCTTTCCCTTAAAAAACTCTTTGGTTGCTTTCGCACTATGCTTTGGGTCATTGTCCATCTGCACTATGAAGCGCCGTCCAATGAGTTCTGAAGCATTTGGCTGAATATGAGCGGATAATATTGCCCGAAACACTTCAGAATTCATCCTGCTGCTTTTGTCAGCAGTCACATCAATAAATACAAGAGAACCAGTTCCATTGGCAGCCATACATGCCCACGCCATGACACTACCACCACCATGCTTCACTGATGAGGTGATATGCTTTGGATCATGAGCAGTTCCTTTCCTTCTCCACACTCTTCTCTTTCCATCACTCTGGTACAAGTTGATCTTGGTCTCATCTGTCCAAAGGATGTTGTTCCAGAACTGTGAAGGCTTTTTTAGATGTTGTTTGCAAACTCTAATCTGGCCTTCCAGTTTTTGAGGCTCACCAATGGTTTACATCTTGTGGTAAACCCTCTGTATTCACTCTGGTGAAGTCTTCTCTTGATTGTTGACTTTGACACACATACACCTACCTCCTGGAGAGTGTTCTTGATCTGGCCAACTGTTGTGAAGGGTGTTTTCTTCACCAGGGAAAGAATTCTTCGGTCATCCACCACAGTGGTTTTCCGTGGTCTTCCGGGTCTTTTGGTGTTGCTGAGCTCACCGGTGCGTTCTTTCTTTTCAAGAATGTTCCAAACAGTTGATTTGGCCACACCTAATGTTTTAGCTATCTCTCTGATGGGTTTGTTTTGATTTTTCAGCCTAATGATGGCTTGCTTCACTGATAGCGACAGATCTCATATTGAGAGTTGACAGCAACAGATTCCAAATGCAAATAGCAGACTTGAAATGAACTGTGGACCTTTTATCTGCTCCTTGTAAATGGGATAATGATGGAATAACACACACCTGGCCATGGAACAGCTGAGCAGCCAATTGTCCCATTACTTTTGGTCCCTTAAAAAGTGGCAGGCACATATACAAACTGTTGTAATTCCTACACCGTTCTTCTGATTTGGATGTAAATACCCTCAAATTAAAGCTGAAAGTCTGCAGATAAAGCACATCTTGTTTGTTTCATTTCAAATCCATTGTGGTGGTGTATAAAAGCCAAAAAGATTGGAATTGTGTTGATGTCCCAATATTTATGGACCTGACTGTATGTGTGCATTTTTTGGGTTTAAGTTAAACCTTGGTCGTACCTTGGAGACGTTGCCGGTACCGGTGAAACAAAACGTCACAGGGCCGATAGATTTGGGCATGAAGCCCATGGATATCTCATACCCACAATCCCTCACTGCCTGGATGGCCTGGCTGACGTTCCTGTAGTTATGAGCCATGCCGATGTACTGCGAACAGCAGAGAGACGGGGGAGAGACAGGGATGAGGATCACGTTGAGGCACAGGAAGCTGTTTTTGTGTCAAGTTGTTTTGCTTTTTTTTTTTCTGGATGTTTTCTTACCATGAAGGGGGTGTGGTGCCCAAGAGCCAGGAAGCGCAGACCCAATCCGTGCAATATGTTAATCATTCCTATAAAATTCACATGGGAATATACAAAAATAGATTTCATACAAGATTCCAGATCGGCCCATTTGAGCTTTCATTTTGTCAAAAGGCAGAGCAGGATACCCAGGGCTCGGTTTACACGCATTACTATTTCTAGCCACTGGGGGACCATAGGCAGGCTGGGGGAACTCAAATTAATGTTAAAAGACCTCATAAAGTTATATTTTCATGCCATGGGACTAGTGTTAATTTACTGTTAATTTAATAGTCACCTATTTTTTCTTAGTCTTGTGCCAAATGTGTTCAACTCTTGTTAGTTTTTGTCATATTTAGTAATTCACATATGTTTTAGTTAGTCTCGCCATTTTAGTCCAGTTTTTGTCAAAAGAGAACTCGGGTATCTTAGTCAAGTTTTAGTTAAAACATTTTAGTTTTTTTATAAATAAATTATTTCTGATAACCATTTCAGTCAAATGGTGTTTCACACAACTCAAATATTGGCTAAATGTAATAATTACTGACAAAATACACTTGTTGAATGATTTTTGTTGAATGCAACTTTGTTAAAACACATCTGGTTTTATATCAAGCCTCTTCCTTCATGCAAATACAATTGTACACAGACATGTTAAATAAGAGCCAGGGCTCCTGGGCTCTACAGCACCTTGTTTCACAGACACATGTTAGATAAGCGCCAGGGCTCTTGGGCTCTACAGCACCTTGTTTCACAGACACATGTTAGATAAGCACCAGGGCTCTTGGGTTCTACAGCACCTTGTTACACAGACCCATGTTAGATGAGCACCAGGGCTCCTGGGTTCTACAGCACCTTGTTACACAGACACATGTTAGATAAGCACCAGGGCTCCTGGGCTCTACAGCACCTTGTTTCACAGACACATGTTAGATAAGCACCAGGGCTCCTGGGCTCTACAGCACCTTGTTACACAGACACATGTTAGATAAGCACCAGGGCTCCTGGGTTCTACAGCACCTTGTTACACAGACCCATGTTAGATGAGCACCAGGGCTCCTGGGTTCTACAGCACCTTGTTACACAGACACATGTTAGATAAGCACCAGGGCTCCTGGGTTCTACAGCACCTTGTTACACAGACCCATGTTAGATAAGCACCAGGGCTCTTGGGCTCTACAGCACCTTGTTTCACAGACACATGTTAGATAAGCGCCAGGGCTCTTGGGCTCTACAGCACCTTGTTTCACAGACACATGTTAGATAAGCACCAGGGCTCTTGGGCTCTACAGCACCTTGTTACACAGACCCATGTTAGATAAGCGCCAGGGCTCCTGGGCTCTACAGCACCTTGTTACACAGACACATGTTAGATAAGCATCAGGGCTCCTGGGTTCTACAGCACCTTGTTACACAGACACATGTTAGATAAGCACCAGGGCCCTTGGGCTCTACAGCACCTTGTTACACAGACACATGTTAGATGAGCACCAGGGCTCTTGGGCTCTACAGCACCTTGTTTCACAGACCCATGTTAGATAAGCACCAGGGCTCCTGGGCTCTACAGCACCTTGTTACACAGACACATGTTAGATAAGCATCAAGGCTCCTGGGTTCTACAGCACCTTGTTACACAGACACATGTTAGATAAGCACCAGGGCTCCTGGGTTCTACAGCACCTTGTTACACAGACACATGTTAGATAAGCACCAGGGCTCCTGGGCTCTACAGCACCTCGTTTCACAGACCCATGTTAGATAAGCACCAGGGCTCCTGGGCTCTACAGCACCTCGTTTCACAGACACATGTTAGATAAGCGCCAGAGCTCCTGGGTTCTACAGCACCTTGTTTCATACACATTTTAGATAACCGCCAGGGCTCCTGGGCTCTACAGCACCTTGTTTCATACACATTTTAGATAACTGCCAGGGCTCCTGGGCTCTACAGCACCTTGTTTCATACACATTTTAGATAACCGCCAGGGCTCCTGAGCTCTACAACACCTTGTTTCATAGACAATTTAGATTACCGCCAGGGCTCCTGGGCTCTACAGCACCTTGTTTCACAGACACATGTTAGATAAGCACCAGGGCTCCTGGGCTCTACAGTATGTTGTTTTGTTGCCAGCAGTTGCATAGCCTACATTTCTCCAGCCGCCCTGCAAGCTGTTTAAGAGCACCTTCGCTAGAACTTCATTCCTTGCCTGGGGCCCATCGCTATGTGCTGTAGCGGCTTCTCCAGCAGGCTAAACCGGATTTCTCCCCTCCCCTTGCCCAGGGCCCATCACTATGTCCTGTAGCGGCTTCTCCAGCAGGCTAAACCGGACTTCCTCCCTCCCCCACCCGCCCGGGACATGCCGAATCTCTAGATGAGCTGTAGCCAAGCCGCGCCTGATTGAACCAAACTTAGTGGGGGTGGGAATACTGGAAACCAAGCAACTGGCCTGTGTTG
Organism: Etheostoma perlongum; assembly: GCA_026937815.1. NCBI lineage: Eukaryota > Metazoa > Chordata > Actinopteri > Perciformes > Percidae > Etheostoma > Etheostoma perlongum. The sequence goes on along the minus strand of CM049378.1, from coordinate 31,053,701 downwards.
GAACAGGCACACGCTGTATCATATATGCTAGATATAGTACATATTAATGATTGTAATCTTACTTTCATCTTTGTAAAAAAAGAAAAAAGCATTGACTTGACTAGGTTACTGTCTGTACAATAATCTTTGGCTCAATAAAAAAATGTTGAAACAAAGTCCTGCCCCTATTTTATAATATCATATTAGTATATAGAAACAAAAACATTACCAATATATATCGGGATAGAAGATTTCTGCCGTATCAGCGACCCTAATTACTGTTCCTTCTGTACATTACTCTGCCCTTCTGGTTAGATGCTAAACTGCATTTTGTTGTCTCTGTCCAAGATCTGATTTTGATTCAGCACTTTCACAGCAGTGACTGACCAACAGAGGGACATTGTAAAACCTAATTAATGTTTTGAGAAAAGGTTTTCATACCTGCGACACCGGCCCACTGACCAAACGCTACGATCCGGAAGCCGTTAGGATCGACCATCTTCTCGTAGTCGATCAGACGAACCTCCTGAGAAGAAAGAAAAAAATCATTTTGGTTTTTTAGGGGTTTTGTTGAAGGAATGACAGATACAATCAGGGATTGGGATTTTTTTTTATTTTAATATTCCTACAGATTTTGTCCCACTCATCATCATCAAGTGAAGTATTACACTTTCCCATGTCAAGTAATATGACTGTAAAAACAGTCTTTACTCAGAGAACCAAGGTTACAACGTAACCAAGCGTTTCACTGCAGCAGTAAACAAGGAAGTAGGCTCTTGTATTGAGTCATGAACACTTTAAGACGAGGGGAGAACATTTCTCTTTGTTTAATATCATTCAAATTAAAAGGTAGGTTTTGCTGATTGCTTACAAAGAGAGCAATCTGAGCGAGTTAGCGCCACACTGAACTGCACGCTGCGGTCCGTGTGGGTTGGGTGCGAGAGAGTGAGAGTAAAAGAGTGAAAGAGTGGGAGAGTGAGAGTGAAAGAGTCAGTGACAGTGTAAGAGTGAGTTTGAGTGAAAGAGAGTGAGAGTGAAAGAGTGAGTGAGAGAGTGTGACAGTGAGTGTAAGAGAGTGAGAGTGTGAGAGTAAAAGAGTGTGAGTGTGTAAGAGAGTGAGAGTAAAATAATGAAAGAGTGTGAGAGTGAGTGTGAGTGAGTGTGTAAGAGAGTGTGTAAGAGAGTGAGAGTGTAAGAGAGTGAGAGTAAAAGAATGAAAGAGTGTGAGAGTGAGTGTGAGAGTGAGTGTGTAAGAGAGTGTGTAAGAGAGAGAGAGAGAGCGCAGCCCTACCCTCTAACATTCTAACGCTGGGTTCTACTTGCAGCATTGCAGAATTGCAACTGTGCTACCGCTCTGCAAAAGTGAACCGAGTCAACATCTATGTTAATCTAGAGGTCCAAGCCAGACTCATCTTCAAAGCCAGATGTATTAGAAGCCCAACCAGGCCAGGCTCCGTCTACTACCTGCTGCTCTGCACTGTGTCCGACATCGCAAGAAAAGTTTGACCTCAACGACAAGTCTCGTCACATCTTAATCTCAAGAGATCTCGTGCGGCGGGATCTCGTCACACCACTGGAGACAAGTGAGACAAAAGGTCAAAAAGTGGTGTAACTACTCCTCTGGCTGGGAAGTTAAAATAACAAATAAATTCAACATAATATATGAATACATTTTTTTTACAAATATCAAATAGATAATAGCTTTCCAAATGTGGCTAAATAAGACGGGTTCTTCTAAACTAACTGGAAAACAGTGCACTACCAATTTTAGTAAACAGTTACTTTTTTCAGCCTTTATTTTGGAGGAGAGGAGAGAAGAGAGTCGAACCCAGGCTGGCTGCATCGAGGAGTAAACCTCTATATACAGTCCAGTTGCTCACTCTACCAACTGAGCTATCTGGGCGCTACAGTTACTTTAATATGTATTTTCAGGGATCTTTTGAGCGCTCCCACCTTTTTCAGCAGGTCCTCCAGAAGCGCCATGTTGGCCTCCTGAGCCTTGATGGTGTGGGAGAAAAACGCGTACGTCTTCCTGGGAATGATCTTCTCCTCCGGCGGCCTCTTCACCCCTATTATCAAAGACGCCTCCGAAAGGTCCTCCTGAATGACGGCCCCGGCCCTCATGTAGTACTGAAAGCAAAGCACAGGCTGATGGTTCCACGGCCCTCACGCTTCATTCTTTTAAAAAACAAATGTAAATCCTTGAATACTTCCATGAGTAAATAACACATCTAATAAACAAAACGTTAGTTAAGATAAACCCTAGGTCACCTAATCTATTGTTGGTTGACTTCCGATGTCACTTTGTCTTCTTAGATTTTTTTCTATCTAGTCATATTTTGATGTGGGATTTGTTTTTAAAATCCAATTATCGTGTTTTTTTTTCATTTTTGTTACACACGTTATTGTTGGAAACGTGTTTTGCACAGCTTATACAGGTGAAACTCAGAAAATTAGCATATGGTGCAAAAGTTCATTCATTTCAGTAATTCAACTTAAAAGGTGAAACTAATATATTATGTATTTAATTATTATATATAGACTCATTGACATGCAAAGTGAGATATTTCAAGCCTTTATTTGATATCATTTTGATGATTATGGCGGACAGCTTATGAAAACCTTAAATTCAAAATCCCAGAAGATTAGCATATTACATGAAATCAATAAAAAAAGGATTTTAAATGCAAACATGTCAGCCCTCTGAAAAGTATAATCATGCATATGTACTCAGTACTTTGTTTGGGCCCCTTTTGCATGAACTACTGCCTCAATGTGGCGTGGATGCTATCAGCCTGTGGCCCTGCTGAGGTGTTATGGAAGACCAGGATGCTATCAGCCTGTGGCCCTGCTGAGGGGTTATGGAAGACCAGGATGCTATCTGCCTGTGGCCCGGCTGAGGGGTTATGGAAGACCAGGATGCTATCAGCCTGTGGCCCGGCTGAGGGGTTATGGAAGACCAGGATGCTATCAGCCTGTGGCCCTGCTGAGGGGTTATGGAAGACCAGGATGTTACAATGGAAGACCAGGCCTTCAGCTCTTCTGCATTGTGGAAGACCAGGTCTCATGTCTTTCATCTTTTCTTGGCAATGCCCCATAGGTTCTCTATGGGGTTCAGGTCAGGAGAGTTTGCGGGCCAATCAAGCACAGTAATCCCATGGTCATTAAACCAGGTTTTGGTACTTGTGGCCGTGTGAGCAGGTGCCAAGCCCTGCTGAAAAATGAAGTCAGCATCTCCATAAAGCTCGTCTGCTGAAGGAAGCATAAAGTAGTCTAAAATGTCCTGGTAGACGGCTGCGCTGACTCTGGACTTAATAAAGCACAGTGGACCAACACCAGCAGATGCCCAGCAGATGACCTGGTTCAAACCATGGGATTACTGTAATTCATGCAAAAGGGCCCAAACAAAGTACTGAGTACATATGCATGATTATACTTTTGAGAGGGCTGACATTTCTGTATTTAAAATCCTTTTTTTTATTGACTTCATGTAATATGCTAATTTTCTGAGATTTTGAATTTGGAGTTTTCATAAGCTGTCCGCCATAATCATCAAAATGATATCAAATAAAGGCTTGAAATATCTCACTTTGCATGTAATGAGTCTATATAATATATTAGTTTCACCTTTTAAGTTGAACTACTGAAATGAATGAACTTTTGCACCATATGCTAATTTTTTGAGTTTCACGGACCAAAATGATGAACGTGGCCATCTTGATACGCCACACCTGTGAGGTGGATGGACTTTCTCGGCAAAAGGAGAAGTGCTCACTAACACAGATTCAGACAGAAACAACATTTGAGAGAAATAAGCTTTTTGTGTACATAGAAAAAGTCCTAGATCTTTGAGTTTAGCTCCTGAAAAAAGGGGACAAAACCAAAAGCGTTGCGTTTCTAATTTTGTTCAATGTAAATAAATGAATATTTTTCAGTCGTTTGTCTGCAGCTCAAATCAAAGAAAATAGTATCGTGAATCGTAATGAATCATGAGCATATCACTACATCCCTTTTATATAAAATCAAAGGGAATTTGTCTCGTTTTTCCTGTCCGACGTTGTCCAGTGCCTCACCTTCTCGTGGATGGCTCTGCGGTTGGACGGTTGGACGAGGACTTTGATGCCGGCGTTGGTCAGCTCTTTGACGTGTTTGGGGGCCAGCGGCGCCCTCCTCTCCCAGGGGTTGATGTCCTCCCGCCGGATGGCCATGACGCTGTGCTCATAGCGCCGCTGGCCTGCCAGGCAGCTCTGTGTCAAATTACCACGGCGACTGAGGAGTCTGAACATGACTTCACCACCCCCTGCTTGTGGGACAAAGACACAGAGCCACAGACTGCTGACAACACTGTCGTTATTAAACGAAAGAAATCCGAAGGGACACAATCAGGGGGGGTGTGATTGAGAGGTCAGAGGTCAAGTTAAGTTTGCTGCTGGGAGAGAGCGGCTGATGATGAGCAGGTGCTTTTAGCAGACCGGATTTTGGCTAAGACCGAACTGCAACACACAAAGACACAAAGACATCATGAGGTGTTTTATACAACATGAACATTACTAAACAGCACTGACATTGTGGTTTTAGTGCAACAGTTAAAGCTCGCCGATTGGTACATTACATCTTGGTTTAAAAGGTCTAAAAGAATTATTATTATTATAAGAGCAGGTCAACATGTGTTAGTCGAGTACAGATGTTAGTTGTGCATGCTCAGATTTAAACGGTTTACGGCATAACTGTCATACTGAAATTTGTGAAATCCATGAAATAAACGTTTCTCATTACAATCTATAACAGAAGATGGGAATCATTTCAAAGACATTGTAGCTATCTATGGTTGACTGATTGCTAACGTTAGCTCAAAACACCATTCAACTGACAGCCTTTGTTGTGTTTGATGCTAACTTGTAGCTAAGCTAGCAGTGAACCTACTTCATTAAGTAGCTCCATTTTTACTGGATTGACGTTACAGAAGTCTCTCGTTAGCATCTTGTATGCTACTTGTCACAAAGTGACGCATGTGCAACTCATATCTTCACTCAACTTACATCGGAGAGTGACACGCTCAATCCATAGAGAAATGCAAACAGACCCATTTTTTCATTCTTTCTCCCCCGCACTCATTAAGATCTCATCTGAGCCGATTTCTGTCATTCAAACAACTCAGAGTTGTAGTTTAAAACTTTTACAGACAGCTATTTTGATAAAGTTACTAAAATTATTTAAAATGTCCCACTTTTGTTATATTTGTTTCATAATGACACATGAGTTCATGATTTTTTTTACGGGTTTACATGACAAACAGTCCCCTCCGTCCCGAATTTTCCCCACTCATCTGGTCACCCTAAGAATATGGTCACCCTAAGAATATGGTCACCCTAATAATATGGTCACCCTAATACCCTAATAATATGGTCACCCTAATAATATGGTCACCCTAATAATATGGTCACCCTAATACCCTAATAATATGGTCACCCTAATAATATGGTCACCCTAATAATATGGGCCCTTTAAAGCGCCCATATTCTGCTCATTTTCAGGTTCAGAATTGCATTTTGAGGTTGTACCAGAATAGGTTTCCATGGTTGCATTTTCAAAAACCACCATATTTTTGTTGTACTGCACATTGCTGCAGATCCTGTTTTCACCCTGTGTGTTTAGGTCTCTGTTTTAGCTCCAGAGTGAGACATCTCACTTCTATACTATCTTTGTTGGGAGCTGCACATGCTCAGTAGCTCGGTAAGATCTCATCAGCTAGATAACTATTTCTCCAGCTTTGGTCAGTCCAAGGCAGGATTAGCTGGGAGACTTCTTCTAGACCAGGGCCACTTGTAAAATACCTGCAGAACAGGGACAGGAAGTAGAACAGGGACAGGAAGTAGTTCTTTTGGAGATTATGGTCAACTAGTGTGTGTTGTAGCAGTGTTTTGCTGTTGAGAACAAGTTAGCATGCTAGAGCTAGCATGTGCTACGGTTAGCCACCTCGTCTCTAGTGACGTAGAAAGCCGTGCAGATGTTGAACAGCTCACCCGGAGACTGAAGACAGAGGACATTCAGAAACCGGATCTCACTCAAAACACCATGGATAGTGTTTTTCAAGTTTGTTTGCGTGTGGGAGAACCAGAGACACAAAATAACAGCCCAAATCCCAGAAAAAAAGTGATTTTCTTACATAATATGGGCACTTCAAAAACATTTGTAATAGTTGGACTGAGCCAAGCTAGCTGTTTCTTCCTGCTAAGCTAAGCTAACTGGCTGTAGCTTCATATCAACTAGAAAGCAATTAAGTGTACAGCTATATCCCAACTTGTCAAACAACTTGCGACCCCTCAGATGTACTTCCCAAGACACACCAAGGAGTCCCAGACCCAGTGGTCCCAGTACACCAGAATCCACTGCATTTGCCAAACACTTTCCAACTTAACTATCAAATCATTTAATCTGAAAAAAGATACTTGTTTATAGAGGTCCTGCAGGATTAGTATGCAACAGTAACGTGAAACATGTTAAGTGCAATAACTCACTATACAACTAATGCAGAAATCATTATGAAGTCCGTTTTGAACCCCTATGACAACGTCATTTAAATCTCTAAAAATGTGAATGGAGTTTGGTGTGGCTCGGTGTGGCTCGGTGTGGCTTTGACCCGGGTTAACGTTGCACAGAAACCACATGGAAGTGCATGGTCAGTTCCGGGAACTTGACAAGTCCCTCTCACACTTTAACGCACGTTAACGTAAGTTTTCCACACGGTTGTCGACTGTCGGCTGCACGTGAAGCAGCGGCCGGTTACAACTCACCGTTTCTGGCCGGTTTCTGTGCACCACGCCGGTTCCTGGCGCGTTAACGTGGCAACGCTTCCCAGTGTCACGCAGAGGTGATCCGAGGACGAGTTGCAACTTCCCACAGACCTGTGTAATCCTCGCAGTGTAGTTCACACTTGCGACGTAGATGTATTAACCCGTTTCCTGTCAGACTTTCAAAATAAGATTCACATTTCCAGTCATTTTCAGTATCGGAGTCAGATATTGACAAATTCACACTTTGAATTTGACTGGTTTTTCGTTGCTCGTTTACTTACACAGAAAATAAACATCTAGCTAAAATCAAGGAAAACAAAGGTAAAACAATACTTTATTACTGCATGATTACATTACATGTCATTTAGCTGAAACTTTCATCCAAATTGACTTACAATTGTGTCAGAATTGTTATGTCAGAGGTCGTATGCCTCTGGAGCAACTAGGGGATACGTGTCTTGCTTAGGGACACATTGGTTGATGTATGATGTAGATATGTTTTTGACAGTGCAGAAAACTATAAATGATAAATGATAAACAGCCCACGTAACAAAACATAACAGGACATACAACCCTAAATACACCTAAATACTTTTCATTTACATGTATATCCATACATAGTAGGCTAGTAGCTACAATGTTTATGTTATACCTTTGTCCAACTTTGTTGTCCTTGATTATACCTGTATGTATATTTCTGTGTAAGTACATTAAGAGCAATGCAAAGACCAGAGTCAAATTATTTGTACACATAGTACTTGGCCAATTATCAATCTATCCATCCATCCATCCATCCATCCAGTCATAAACAACAGGAATGTTACAAGTTTATTCTGAAGGTGAAACATCCAGGTTTCCGGTTATACTCTGGCACACTGCGTGTTTTTCCCTGCGGATGAAGGAATGGAGTTACTTTGTTTTTGTGTACAGCGCAGTTCGTGTGGGCGGCATCATTCTGTACGAACATGTATTTTAAAAGCAATGTTTCAACAATACGTAAACAACCATGTCTGGTTTTTTTTTTTGTTCACACAACACAAAGGGGTAAGGGAAAGGAATTAAAAATAAAGCAAAATGCTTTTATACGTCTATTAGGCTCCTAACGTCTCTCCACCAATCAGCTGCCAGAGCTGAGGAGCGGCCTGTCGCACTGACCTGAAGGAACTGAGTGGACAAGTACATGTACTTCACTACAATTTTAAGGTACTTCTTCTGTACTTGAGTCTATCCATTTCACTTTAATTTTCTACTCCACTACATCTCAGAGGCAAATTGTATATACTGTATGTATATATATATATCTTTTTTTTTATTTCTACTTTTTACATTCCACTACTGAATATAGTGGAATGTAACTAAGTACATTTACTCAAGTATTTATGTGGCTCGGGAAAGGATAGTTAGGGGTCCCCTGCTGGAGCCGCTGCCCCTGCGACCCGACACCGGATAAACGGATGGATAATCCTAAAGCGTAATTTCCACTGGGCAATGGGCGACATGATCTTTCTGGCATAATTTATCATTATCGTCAACTTCCTTATTTATTTAGGCTGTATAATTTACTTATTTCATGGATTTGTCAGCATCATAGTTATAAATGTACTGTACATATAAAAGGGAATCACATTTTTCTGGCAAAGGACCTCCAAATCCCATGTAAATGTATTTATATGTATGCTTATACATAGTACAGGAACTATTCACCATTCATACTGCAGTGTGCCACCTGCTCATCAGATAAACATTCACACACATTTACAGGGTTCAGTGTCTTGCCCAAGGACACTTTGACATGGGACTGCAGGGCCAGGGTTTGAACCACAGCGTTGTCTGTTTCCACTTCTCCACCCAACGTTACACCCTTGCATAAATCAACTAATACACGATGATGTATCATTATAGATTAAGCTACCTAGCTGTATATAACTTTACCAGCTGCAACATTAAAGTGATGGAACACATGAATGCATCGATGATTGTAATCCAGTAATACATAATATATTGTTCTGAAACGGGTGATTCTGCATAATAAGTACTTTTACTTTTGGTACCTTAAGTATATACTGAAAGTATAGTATAAATATATATATTTATTTTAGCTTTTGGTTGGCAGAATTAACCTTGTCTAATATTTATAGTGGAATACTTTAACAACATTTCCGGGAGGTGATGGCTCACAGTTGATTTAATTTATTATTTAGTTCTTTGTTAAACGTCTGCAGCTGGAGGCCTAAAAAAACAAAAACAAATAAACCTTCACCGTGACAAGAAACATTTTTTTTTTTATATATATATATATATATATATATAACAGCAGTACAATTTAAAATAAATATCATTAAACACTATTTTTTTTTTACAATAATCCTGAGATTGAAATAAAAAATAAACAAGAGAGTCAGGACCGGAGATGTAGAGGTGAAGCTGTGAGTGCAGTGCAGTCCATACATGGGTTTTTTAGTTGGTTTTTGAAATGTTGCTAATACTCCCTCATTGCACAGGAAACTACACTGTACACACAACTACAGTAAGTACAGAGGGTCAAGGTTGCGGGTTAGAAACTGTGATGGATGAATACAACGTAGTTTGGGGTAATCATTTTTGTAGGGCTGTCCCCTCGATTAGCTGATTAGTTGTCGTTTTCAACTAAGTTTAAGTAGTCGATTTGTCAAGTTTTTATTTGATGCTTTTTCATTCAGACTTTCTCTGGAAAACATAAGATTTAAAGTGGTGCTGTTGCATGATTCTTTGTGGAGAAACTCATTTTTTTACAGATCTGTCGATTGACTAAATCAATCGATTAGTCGATAAAATTCGACGCATTCTCATGAACCGGCTTGTAGGATATCGTACGAAAACTGGGTGATTTATACTTCTGCGTAAAATCCGTGCCGTGGCTACGTACGTAAACGTGGAGATGCCGATGTCACTCCCCGAAGTGAGTCGAGTGCAGATGTGAGTCGTGCGTGCTCAGATTTAAACGGTTGACGGCCTAACGTGTCATACTGAAATTTGTGAAATCCATGAAATAATGAACTTTTTTCATTACAAACAGCAACAGTAACAGAAGATGGAAATCATTTCAAAAACGTTTTAGCTATCTATGATTGTTTGATTGCTAACATTAGCTCAAAACGCCATTCAACTGACAGCCTTTGTTGTGTTGATTGCTAGCTTATAGCTAAGCTAGCAATCATTTCAATAAAGTATTAGCTATCTATGATTGAATGATTGCTAACGTTAGCTCAAACCATTCAACTGAAGCCTTTGTTGTGTTTGATGCTAATTTGTAGCCTGCAGTGAACCAACTTAATTAAGTAGCTCCATTTTTACTGGATTGACATTAGAAGTCTGTTGTTTAGCATCTTGTAGGCCTACTTGTCGCAAAGTGACGCATGCACAACTCAAATCTGCACTCAACTTAACATCAAGGAGTGACAGCCAACCCTATGCCGTAGCCTGACGTGCACCTCTCGAAAAATGTAACTACATGTGGCGGCGACGTGGCCGTCACCGGACGCACCAATCTTCTGAACATAGTCATGCTGAGAAATCCAGAGAGCGTTGTGTGGAGCTGAGGGTCTTAATTAGCGTTGTAGCAACTCATTTGGCAATGGCTTGAATCTGTTATTTCCTAAAACCGCATTGATGCGTTTTTATGATAAATCAGGCTGTGATACACACACAATACTTGTTAGTGGGATAACACCATTTTTGTTGTTTTTCATGTAATCTGCTTACAATAAGAAACATTTTGAATATCACCAGACAGAGATTTTGTTATTAAAAGGTTTTAACAGTATCAAAATTCTGTTTTCGACACTTCAATCTGGTCAAACGCGAGTGGATGTGTGATGTTCCACCTCTGCTCCATCTCTGGTCTCAGAGTTCATCAATCTCACATCCTGAGCTGCAACTGAACAATAAATAAAACTAGTAATCACCAATGACTAATGACATAATAATTAGCCACCGTTATCATTATATTATACTAAAATCAGAGGATAGGAGAGTCTAGGGTCAGTTTGGCATCCTGTGAAGTGTTTTCAGTCCAACGTGAGCCAACAGGGTCAGAAGTGTCACAGACAGTCGGGAAGTTTCTCCTCCGGTCCATTTCCAGGGCAACCTCAGAGCTAAAGGGGTCAGGGGTCGTGCCACATCAGGTCTGAGGGGGTCAGAGAGTGTCCTGAGGGATTTTTGCAGGGTCAAGTACAAGAGGAAGGGTCAAGTTTGGGGTCAACAGGCCTGAGAGGCAACTGGTGGAGTTGAGTGTTCTCTTAACACAGAGGCTACGTTTACATTGCTACGTTTTGGTTTGAAAAACGAATATCTCACGTTCACACTGCTCTGGCGTTTCAGAGCCTCTAAACCGGAGACATTTGGAAAACACTTCTGAACCGTTTTGGTTTGGAATCTGCAGGTTTGTGTTGCAGTCCCGTTCTCGTAGAACGTACCGGGGAGAGCAGCATCTAGACGGGGTTTAGTACAGTGTACATGTACATTATGCATTTTCATGTATATAGTTAAATATCTTGACTTTTTCCACGGTGTTTATAATTGTTTCTGTGCTTTATTTTTTTTCTAAGCTGTGAACACGTTATTTCGTATTACAGTGTACCGTGGAATGACAAATAAAGAAATCTTGAATCTTCATGTCCCGCGTGAACTGTCCCGTTATTGCCGCGTGTCAGGGAAGCCGCTTTCTTCTTTAACCGGCCGTTATTCCCGCGAGTCACGGAACCGTAAGCCCACCCACGAGCGTTACCTTAACCTCAGCGTCAAAAGGGACGCCAATAGTCCCAACCAAGTGCGTGTTATATGACGCTAAAGGAGACGAACTAGCGTGTTATATGACGCTAAATGAGATGACCGAGCGCGTGTTATATGACGCTAAAGGAGACGACCAAGCGCGTGTTATATGACGCTAAAGGAGACGACCAAGTGCGTGTTATATGACGCTAAAGGAGACGACCAAGTGCGTGTTATATGACGCTAAAGGAGACGAACTAGAGTGTTATATGACGCTAAATGAGATGACCGAGCGCGTGTTATATGACGCTAAAGGAGACGAACTAGAGTGTTATATGACGCTAAATGAGATGACCGAGCGCGTGTTATAGGACGCTAAAGGAGACGACCAAGCGCATGTTATAAGACGCTAAAGGAGACGACCAAGCGCATGTTATATGACGCTAAAGGAGACGACCAAGTGCGTGTTATATGACGCTAAAGGAGACGACCAAGCGCGTGTTATATGACGCTAAAGGAGACGACCAAGTGCGTGTTATATGACGCTAAAGGAGACGAACTAGCGTGTTATATGACGCTAAAGGAGACGACCAAGTGCGTGTTATATGATGCTAAAGGAGACGGCCAAGCGCGTGTTATATGACGCTAAAGGAGACGACCAAGCGCATGTTATATGACGCTAAAGGAGACGAACTAGCGTGTTATATGACGCTAAAGGAGACGAACTAGCGTGTTATATGACGCTAAATGACATGACCAATCGCGTGTTATATGACGCTAAAGGAGACAACCAAGCGTGTTATATGACGCTAAATGAGATGACCGAGCGCGTGTTATATGACGCTAAAGGAGACGACCAAGCATTTATATGACGCTAAAGGAGACGACCAAGCGCATGTTATATGACGCTAAAGGAGACGACCAAGCGCGTGTTATATGACGCTAAAGGAGACAACCAAGCGTGTTATATGACGCTAAAGGAGACGACCAATCGCGTGTTATATGACGCTAAAGGAGACAACCAAGCGTGTTATATGACGCTAAATGAGATGACCGAGTGCGTGTTATATGACGCTAAAGGAGACGACCAAGCGCATGTTATAAGACGCTAAAGGAGACAACCAAGCGCGTGTTATAAGACGCTAAAGGAGACGACCTAGCGCGTGTTATATGACGCTAAAGGAGACAACCAAGTGCGTGTTATAAGATGCTAAAGGAGATGACCAAGCACGTGTTACACAACGCTTCGTTGTTGTTTCGCCGCTTGATTTCGATGTTTCGCCGCCTGATTGGGTCACGACGCCTCGTTCCATGAGCCTTACCATGGCAACTAACAGCAATGGGCAGTGTATACATGTTGCCCGTTCTCGTATACATACGAGAATGTTGATGAACTATTTTGGTTTGGGCGTGTTGGTTACGACGGAGATTAGGTATTCTACCGGAGCTAAAAACACTTGCGTGCCTGGAGATTTTGTAAGAAAACCTGCTTAAAAACCATTAACGTAGCAATGTGAATGTAGCATTAGGCTTGGGCCGGTATAAGATTATGATGGTATAATAACCTTCAGCAAAAATATCACGGGATAATGGTATTGCCCTTACAGCTTTATGATGTATTGTTTTGATATGGCTGGGTAAAAAACAATTTTTTTCACTGCACACTGCCCCGGCCCCTGGCAGAGGGGTTTCTAAACTGCACTTTCTGTCCTCAACTACTCATAAAATAGGAAAATTTAAAGGTTTTGAAACCGGGACTTTTTGAAGTGTACATTGAAACCGGTATCCGGCCCATGTCAAGTCACATTTATGCCGCCCCATCTGGAGAAATTGGTACAAAAGGAAATGTCTGTCGTTCATAGGAATTTAATAATGACAGACTTTCTGGACTCAACCAGGCGAGCTGCTCACATTTAAAAGAAATGAATATCAACCAAAACATGCATTAACCTCATCGAAGATATTTTCATCTTATATATTTTGGCATCACTGTCTCCAAACAGGGATCAAAATTCATCATAATGTGACAAAATACTGCTTAATTTCATAGGTTGGATCTGTTTAAAGCAGGGCCAAAAATACTTAAGAGTTCTCCGGTCGCACTGGATTGACGACCAAAAGAAAAGTCTTTTTTTCAGTCATGATTGTCAGTTTGTTATTGGTTACAGGCTAAAGTGTCACACTGTATACGGGTCAGAAGGGACCGCCCCCAAACGACACGATTGGCTATTGTCTGCTGGTCAAAGTTTAAAGGGACACTTCTACAATTTTACACATGAAAACCAGTGTATTAGCCCCCCTCAGCCGGCTGTATAATGTCTTCAGTGTCTTCTGTCTGAGAAATAACCCTGATGATGTCACACTTATAAACTTAACTTTGAACTAAAAACTTACAAACTGGGCTTGTGGAATTTGAAAGACGTGGCCAGACCAAGTTGGGTCTAATCAAAAGACACAATCCAGTTGCATTTTGGGAAATGTAGGCTCCTGTGTTTTTGGAGCTTAACTCATATACGGACCAAAAGTCAGCATGTCTCTTTCTCTGCTGCTTTTCCTTATTTGGTCTGTTTTCTTCTTTTTTTTGGCCTCGAAATTAAGTTATTTTTGCTATAAATAGCATCGGAATCAGCCTTAATGTTTCATGGCTGCACAAGAAAGAAGCAAGTGGCCAAAAAAAGTGAAATGACGAGCAGGATTTAGTGATTTTTGGGTTCAAAATAGGGTTGGGCATCGTTTTGATTTTGGTCGGTGTTAGGAAGAAGATTATGAAAGCAATCTTCTTCCTAACACCTACAGGGCTTTGTGAATCTGGCAAATAATGATAAGGAAGTTCAGTTTCAGGCCTGATGGTGCCCCTGATGTGTCTTTTGACTAACTTGGGTGGAACAAAGAACATTAATTGAACATTTACAGGGCACAAATTCCAAATTTATGAGAATAATCTTCTATCTAACACCTACAGGGCTCTGTGAAAATCTGGGATATCAGGACTTGATTTCAGTTCCTAGCCTGATGGGGACCCTGATGTAAGTTTTTGGTGCGATGGGATGACGGGTACGGTGCATCGGCTGTATAAAACCAGGCACAGAGTCATTGTCCAGGTCGGAGCGGAGAGCCTCTCAGGCCTGCGGGGGTGACTGCGGGCTGGCCAGGTCGTGCAGCTTCCTGATGTGTTTCTTCAGGTCAAAGTTCCTGCAGAAGCCCTTGCCACAGGTGGGGCAGGTGAAGGGCTTCTTGTCGTTGTGCGTGTGCATGTGGAAGGTGAGGTTATACACCTGGTGGAAGGCCTTGTTGCAGATCGAACACTTGAACTGCAAAGGTTTTGTTTCAACATGGGTGGGGGGGTAGATTATAACTGGGGAAAACCTTGAGCGTCAAACTGCCAATCTATCCGTTTTATCTCATCATGTCAGTCATCTTCTTGTGGTTCTTGTAATTTCCTGCACAAAAGTCAGAATGTAGTTTCTCTTGCCCACCATGAGGGAGTCAGACCAGGGGAATAATTCAAAAATAAGGCCTTAAAAACATAAAAGTCTTGATTTTCGTTCACAAAGGTCTAACATTTGTATTGTCCTTTCATAAGATTTTGTCACAAAGCATGTATTATAAGCATGCATATAGTAGCCTACTACAATACAATGTTGTAGAAAGTTCAAGTTCTTATTTTATACCCCAAACTCCTTTCTGATATTCCATCAGCCTGGTCCTACCAGACTCTGGTCCATTAGCCTGGTCCTACCAGACTCTGGTCCATTACCCTGGTCCTACCAGACTCTGGTCCATTATCCTAGTCCTACCAGACTCTGGTCTATTACCCTGGTCATACCACACTCTGGTCCATTACCCTGGTCCTACCAGACTCTGGTATACTAGCCTGGTCCTACCAGACTCTCTTCCATTACCCTGGTCCTACCAGACTCTGTTACACTAGCCTGGTCCTACCAGACTCTGGTCCATTACCCTGGTCCTACCAGACTCTTGTCCATTAGCCTGGTCCTACCAGACTCTTGTCCATTACCCTGGTCCTACCAGACTCTGGTCCATTACCCTGGTCCTACCAGACTCTGGCCCATGTCATTAGTCCAGAGAGTCTGGCCACTCTCCATTGACAAGTGTTAACTTCCTTGAAGGCGGGTACTTGAAGTTTAAAACGATTGGATCTGCCCAGAGCCACTCTGGATCTCCCATAACCAATCGTTTGGTCGTGACGTCGGCTTAGCATGGCTAGCGTTAGCCTTAGCCAACTCCTTCCCCACTAATGGAGCGAGCTGGAAAATCTAACTTTTCCCAAACCCCGTGGGGAGGAGGACCACAACATCATGGCCACCAACAGAACTCAACAAAGATTGTTCTTGCTTGGGCTTTAACTTCCGGATATTTGGCAGCGTTGCCAAATACACAACATTGCGGAACAACAACTCAAACTAGCGCACAACCTCAACGTCATCGTTCCCAGCCACTCCCTCTGTTCGCTGATTGGACCGCCAAAGATTTGACTGGAGAAAACGTCTCGGGTTACGTATGTAACCCTTGTTCCCCGAGATAGGGGAACGAGACACTGCGTCGGTTACGACACTATAGACGTTCCCATAGTGTCGTAACCGACGCAGTTCGAGTTCCCCTCGAAGGGGAACGTCTCGGGTTACGTATGTAACCCTTGTTCCCCGAGATAGGGGAACGAGACACTGCGTCGGTTACGACACTATGGGAACGCCTATAGTGTCGTAACCGACGCAGTTGAGTTCCCCTCGAAAGGGAACCCAAGAATATACCGCAAACCCAGACGTAGAACTGAAGTAAAATAAAAATTGAGCGGAAGTACATAGGAGGGCGGAGCCAGGCAAATTAAAAATGTCTTAAAAAGTCTTAAATTTAACTTGTAGAAACCCGGGGGTACAATGTGTGACGTTTTCCCTCCATTTTCCTCACCCTTCTGATGAAATCCTTTCCCACAAAACTCGCAGACGAAGGGTTTGTATCCGGCGTGGATGCGTGTGTGCGTGTTGAGGGTGGAGCTTCGGTTGAAGGCTTTCCCACACTGGTTACACTTGTGAGGTTTTTCCTGTAAGAATGATAAGGAAATACAAATACATATTAACACAGCAGTGTTTCCTCTGTTGACTTTCACGGGCCGCCACTGTCAGCGGACCTAGGCGTTGCCCATGGCGATTGTGATTGGTTTAACCCTTGTGTTGTCTTCCCATCGCCCATGAAAACAAACACTTTGGTTGTTCATATCTCAATGTTTTAGCTGATTTTTTCCCAGTTTGTGTTTTTTTTTGCAACATTTTGGTCACTTATTTCAAAATTGATATTTCTATTTCAATGTTTTGGGCGTTTGCATTTGTTTTCGGGGGTTGTGTGCATTTCTTTTTGCATCGTTTCTGTATTTGCAGTGCGTTTGTGTATTCGGTTGTGTTGTGTGTATTTTCAGTGCGTTTGCTAAATGCGCTGCACATGTGTTATTAAATAAATTAATGAAGGTGTTTTCTTAATTCGCTTGTGTTTTGTCTCTTTGCGTGTGTTTCATTAAGTTGCAGACAATAAAGTTTTTCTTATCTTCTTATCTCATCTTATTTTATTTCCTGGCAATGTAAGACATATATAATAAATAGTATATTTTGTGGGCGCCCCTATATAGAGGTTTACTCCTCGATGCAGCGGCCCGAGTTTGACTCAGACCTGCGGCCCTTTGCTGCATGTCATCCCCCCTCTCTCTCCCCTTTCATGTCTTCATCTGTTCAGTCAAAAATAAAGGCCAAAAATGCCCAAAAAGTGATCTTTGAAAAGAAAAAAAATAGTATAGTATAATAGTAATATAATAATTATAATTATAATTAAAATTCAGGATTCAGAAAACTAGCTCACTTTTATTTTATTTTTGCATTTCCAGTGAAAACATCCATGCGTGGAGTTATTTTGTGGAATGAAAATTTACATTTACAGTAATGGATTCCTCTATGTCGTTTTTTATGTATGAAAAGAGATTTAGAAAACTGTGGGTTTTTTTACAGTAAATGTGGCTGTTATTTCTGTTTCTCTATATGTATTTCTTTTTATTACATTTTTACAAATGTTTTGAACACTAATACTTAAAATGCATTTTAATTGTGTATGTCTACATTAGTGTATGAACTTTGATTGTGGTTTTATTATAAGCCGATACAGGTTACAGGTTTTGTATTTCTCCAATGTAATTTATTTTGTATTATCTGTACAATTCTAACAATTGAACTAAACTAAGTGGAAACGTATTGTAGGGATAGCTATTGATGTGTTCAGGTATTAAAGGAGTGTCACAGTGAAACCACAGGAGGAGCTCAAACACAACTAACTGGCTGACTGACAAAAAATGCTCAAAAGCTGTCGTCATCATTTATGAAGCCTATTTAGACTTAGACTAAGACTTAGTCTTAGACTTAGCCTTAGCCTTATACTAAGACTTAGACTTCTCTTTATTAATCTTTTGGGATGACTCCCGCAAGGAAATTGACGTAAACAGTCCAAATTTCAGTCTGACTCAGCCATAAAATAAAGGGATGTTCTTATAAAGATTATTTACAGGATTAAAACAGTATAATAAAGACACACACACTGTATCTTTAAGTCTTAATCACAGTGGGGTTGTGTGTGTGTGTGTGTGTGTGTGTGTGTGTGTGTGTGTGTGTCTCTCTCTGACCAGATCACTCCTCATAAAAGACTCAAACAGTCCACATATAATAAAACATATGATTGGAAACTGCTACGCTGCAAAAGCGTGCTTAGTTGAATCAACTTAAAATAACAAGTGAACCAGTCGCATGAATTATTTTGAGTGTTAACAACTCTTTCTGGATCGTGCTGCCAAGGTAACGGTAATAGTGGGTATATATATATATATATATATATATATATATATAGGGTATAACTCTAACTTGTCCCTCCAACTGATTACCAAGTTTTCCTAACATATGCAAAGTCTTTACAACTAATTAAGAAGTTATTATAACAGCTAATATCAACTGGCAACTTGCAATTATAATAGTCAGAACAACGCAATGTATTAATTCCCTTGGAAAGTTTTTTTGTTGTTGACACGACATGAACTGACGTGCATTGCTGACAAAATAATTAAAAACCTTTTTTTACACTGTATCGCTTTCAAATTGACTGACAGGTCTTTAAATACAGGACGTATTAGACCATCAGCGGTGTTAGCGTGTGCTGGTGCTGTCGAGGATGTGTTAACGAGCTGAAAACAAACAGGAAACAGGCCTACGTCGAGACACATGTTCTCTTTTTCTTTTGTTAAAGGATAGATTTAATGTGTGGGAGGAAAAATAAAAAGTCAAATAATAAATGGCAGAAAAGGGAATTAAATAACAAACGTAGGACAGTAACATGTTGCCAGGACCAGTTCCTGTTCATGCTCATGAGAACATTTTTGTCTTTTCCTTATAGTGGTAACATTCCTTTAAAGGTCTATTTTTTGTGTATTTTTGACCCTGCATTGCTTGATCTAGGGCGTAATTTTTAAAGTTTTTGACTTTATAAAATGATTCTCTCAAGTCTTGGAGATCGGCCCTATAATAAACAATAAAGAAAGTAAGACATATATTTACTAGTTTAGTATTATTCGTTTTTTGCAGAATTAATCATCAAGATCAACTTAATTATTTACTTAATTCATTTTTTTTTATCATTATTGTCCCTAAATGTGTGTAGAAATGCAGGAAATGGGATTAAACACACTCTCTCACACACACACACACACACACACACACAGAAAACAATTGTACCCTAAATAAAACAGTCAACATAGGCTACATTTTTTTATAACTTATGTACAAAAAGAGCAATGTCTTTCTTGTTTGACTGAAGTCAGTTTCGGAGTTTTGAGTGGGACCGACGTATATCCACACATATACACATATACACACATACATATCACATATACACATATACACACATATATATCACATATACACATATACACACATACATATCACATATACACATATACACACATATATATCACATATACACATATACACACATATATATCACATATACACATATACACACATATATATCACATATACACACATATACACACATATATATCACATATACACACATATATATCACATATACACACATATATATCACATATACACATATACATATCACATATACACACATATATATCACATATACACATATACACACATATATATCACATATACACATATACACATATATATCACATATACACATATACACACATATATATCACATATACACATATACATATCACATATACACACATATATATCACATATACACACATATATATCACATATATATCACATATACAGTATATCACACATATAGCACACATATACACACACATTGCTGTACCTGAGTGTGGATGATTTTGTGTCGGCACAGCGTGCTCGCCTGTCGGAATCCTTTCCCACAAACTTTACACACAAACGGCCGCGCGCCGGTGTGCACGGGCATGTGGCGCGTCAGGTTGTAGTGCGCGTTAAACACCTGCAAGAGAAAATAATTCATAAAGAATATTATAACACACAGACATCAGAAACACTTCTCTAAACAGCCAAACGGGGAGAAAACAGAAAGTTTACATTATTTTGACTTTAACCCTCAGGATGTTTTTCAAAGTTGCTATAGCAACAATTTCGATATCTTTCATCCTCATTGCCCAAATGTCTCATGGAAGTTTCAATAAACGCTCTTCACAAGTCAGAGGAAGGGGCAGTTGGGTGTTTTATTCAATTCATTGTTCTGGCTAAACTTTCTATGATTATCCATCAATATCCTCTGATCTTCAATATTTGTCAAAATAATTTATACTTTCTGCTTTTTTAACTCAAAAATTATGATTTCATATAAGCTAAATGAGGTTATTGACCATAAATTCCACAGAAATGTATAGGTGTATAGGCTTACTGGTGGTCATGTTGTGTGTGTGTGTGTGTGTGTGTGTGTGAGTTGGGGGGGGGATTTTAATCCCATTTCCTGCATTTCTACACACATTTAGGGACTATAATGATAGAAAATTAAGTAAATAATTTAGTTGATCTTAATGATTAATTCTGCAAAAAAGGAATGGGGGGGGGTGATAAAAAAAAAAACGTTGAAAAAAACAAACATTTTTCAAAAAGCGGCAAAATAAGTGACAAAAGTGTAAAAAACAAGTGTTTATTTCCAATTTGGAGGCGGAAGGGCAACACAAGGGTTCCTCCAGTCTGCCTTTAAAAGCATATTAATATTAATCTTCTATCCCATCAGTGTAAGGGTGTACTGAATGGCTCGTGATCTTCTCCATTAAAAACACTGAAAAGAGCCTTTAATGATCAGATGGGGTTCCTTAATGGACTTAAATATAACAAGTGTTCGTAAAATGACCATTTTCTACCAAGAAAACCAAGACTG
This sequence comes from Etheostoma perlongum, assembly GCA_026937815.1. Classification (NCBI taxonomy): domain Eukaryota; kingdom Metazoa; phylum Chordata; class Actinopteri; order Perciformes; family Percidae; genus Etheostoma; species Etheostoma perlongum. The sequence continues at coordinate 31,032,738 of CM049378.1, read as the reverse complement.
ACGACTTCCTGTTGGATGGAACATTTTTCAAAAAAAATGCCCCATGGCCTTCAGGATGAGTTTGGTATATTAACCAAATCATGGAGCTTGTTAGGGGGCGCTATGGAGCCCCCCAGGTCTGACACGTGTGCAACTTTTTGTGAGTTTTCCAGAATACTAAACCCCTCAAAAAAATGACGCATTATTATGATTATTATTATTATTATTATTATTATTATTATTATTATTATTATTATTATTATTATTATTATTATACATGAATCTGTACCTGTTTTAATTATTGGGCATAGCTATTTGTATGTCTTTATGTAAATATGTATGTATATATGTATGTATATTTGTATGTATATATGTATGAATGTATATTTCCTTTATGTTATTTCTAGGAGTCAGTTTGTGTGTATGTATTTATATTTGTGTGTGTGGTTGGGACCCCTCTTGTAATGTGTATTTTTATCTGGACCTTGAGTCTGTAAATTAAGTTGATTGAATAATAATAATAATAATAATAATAATAATAATAATAATCCATACAAAAACAATAAGTTCCTTGCACTTTTGTGCTCGGGCCTTAATGATTATAATAATAATAATAATTCAAATCATCAAACCAAATTAAACACTTCTAATGATGACATACACGTTGGGTTTTATTCTCCAGAGCTGACGGAAGAAATCAGAAAAATAAAAAAATTTACATAATTTAGTTTGCGAGTTTCCCTTTGAACCCACTTGAATCTCATCAGTTTAAGGGTTTATTGAATGGCTCGTGATCTTTTCCATTCAAACTTAAAAAAAAAAATCTAAATGCACTGTGGCCTTTAATTATCAGCTTGGCTCTGATTAGAGGTAATGTGTCAGGGGTCCTTAATGGACTTTAACCCTGGTGTTGTCTCCACTTCGGGACCCTCTGGTGTCCCTCGGGTCAAACTGACCCGGGACTTATTGGGTTTTAAAAACAATTCTGAAATAAAATTTTACTTCATAATCTATTATCAAATATCGTCTTTATCTCAATTTCCAACAGCTGAGATAACATCTATGTTTAGGGAATGCATCAGTCTCTACTAGCACACAATTAGTTGTGTTTTTTCAAGGAGTTTTTCCTCGCCACTGTCGCACTGTTGCTTGCTCTGGAGGAAACTACTAGACCTGTTGGGTCCTTGTAAAGTGTCTTGAGATAACTCTTGTTATGAATTGATACTATAAATAAAATTGAATTGAATTAAAAATGGAAGTGGGGTTAGTTTTTTATCATAAGGTTATAATTCATGTTAAAAATCCACTATGGAAACAACATAAGTGTCATATCCAGAATAATGTTCTGAGTCAGGAATACATGTTTATCACAGGAAATAAGGTAAGGACGTTGATTTTAAGGTAGAAAAAATGTAACTTGTGTCATTTTTCTTCTTGTAAAAATTGGAAATGGGTTAATTTGACCTGAATACCATCCAAGGGTTAAATAGATTTAATGTGTCCCTAATAATACCATAATCACCATGGAAACCTTCACAGCACAAATAAGATAGAAGTCCTAAACAATACACGTCAACGTCAAGAATCTTTCATGTTTCTGTGTTTATAACCTGTATATATTTATTACTTCTGCTTTTCTTTTTTGGTTTATTATATTTATAAGCTCCTGGTTTACAGTCATAGTATTCATCACTTATTCTCATTTTTGCTGTCTTTCGCGTATTTTCTTTCTTTTGTTAAGTGTTTTGACTTTAGATTCTATTTTGGGGGCATTTTCGGCCTTTATTTGTTATAGGACAGATGGAGAGGAGCGGACCTCAGGGCGGAGTCGAACCCGCGGCCGCTGCGTCGAGGAGCGGACCTTTATGGGCGTGTGCTCTAGCCACCCAGGCGCCCAAGCCTTTTCTATTTCAGTCGCTGCGCTTTTCCTTAACAACTTTTCCTTGACTCAAAGAGCCTGCACAAGACTTCCAATAATGCAAATTAAAAAGGCAAATAAAATATCTTGACTCTCGATCTATGGAAATGGTTTTTTTTCACTTCGTTGTTTTTTGTTTACTCATTTCCTCCCTTTCCTCATTTCTATAGGCTGTGATTGTTATATTCCATCCTTTCTCTAGCTCGCCCATCTCGGCTGAGGTCCGCAGCGGCGCGGGTTCGAATCCGACCTGCGGCCCTTTGCTGCTCTCTCTCCCCCTTCCTTTCTATCCACTATCACTCGGAATAAAAGGAAAGCCCCAAAAAATAATTTAAAAAAAAGAAGTCGTTTTAAAAAAAAAAATCCTTCATCTTGATTCAATAGAGAAATCAACATTTCATCCAGGCTTGTTATAAAAAAAGGAGAATCTACAGGAAAAACCCGAAATGACGCGAAAAAAAATCTTATTTTGAAAAAACACAGATTTATACTGAATCAGACCAAACAGACTAAATCATTCCAGCTTGTTTCTATATATATATATATATATATATATAAATATATTTATATATATATATATGTATCGTTGTTTAAATATCGAGTCTTATAAGTTGATATCAACGCGCATTTATGTAGGCTACTTTTAGTGTATATACTTCTATTTTTGTGTATATATTTCTTTCTAATTGTGTGTATATACATGTTGTGTGTATATATCTCTAATTTGTTATTATACTATTTATTAGGCCTACTTTTCTTTTAGATTTAGATTTATGATACTGGGTGAACTGCTGCCAAAATATTTCGTTCTTCATTTTCTGATTCTGAATAAAACATTGAAGATTTGTTTTCTTCAAATCTGACAACTCAAATGATTTCTTCCTATTAACGGAATTAATATCACTTTAATGGTTTTCAGTTTATGATTTAATGACCCTACAACTAATAATAATAAACGATCGGATACATGTGTAGGCTAAAACATGTTAAAACAGACAACATTTCCCCAAAGGCATTTAGAGTAAATCCGAATCGTAGTTCTAATCTGGAGAGAGAAAAAAATCAATAAATTCAAAGAAATAATCAGAAATGAAAGCCTCTTAACACATGAATCTCACGGTGCATGTTTGGAGGAGTTCCTGTGATTTGGTCTTACTTTGAGATTAAATAAAAAGACAATAAATCCTCCGTGCAGGACTTTCTCTCACCTTGCCGCAGACCTCGCAGGTGAAGACTTTGGGCTTGTTGCCCGGACACGAGCCGCCAATCCGGGCCGCCGCCGCCGCGGAGCCCTTGAAGATCTTTCGGTGAGGATGTGGTCCCTCTCCTTCATGTAGTGCTGGATCTGGCTCGGAGACAGCTCCTTAAAGGCCTGCACGCCGGACCCCGGGTACCGCTCCCCGGCCGGCTGCAGGCCCGACTTGCTTTTCTCCGCCATGAAGGCTTTGTGCCGCGCCGAGAGCAGGTACGAGGCCATCGGGTGCAGGTTCACCAGGCCGGCCGGCGGGGGACACGCGCCGTCCCCGCCGCAGTTCAGGTAGCACACGGTGCCCATGGCGGGGAAGGACTGGTTCACCACCCGGGGTCTGAAGAGTTTGTACTGGCCGGCGCTGTGGCACACTGCGGAGGAGTCCTCCTGCTGGGTCTTATAGTTCAACCCTAAGCCCAGAAAGTCCGCGGGAGAAGTGAGAGAAGACGCGTCGAAGTGTCCCGGATCCAGCCCGGCGATGCTAAGCCGGTGGCCCGGCTCGTACCCGAGCGGCACCAGCGGGATCATACAATGCAGCGAGGACGGACAGGCGTCGGGTTTCCCCGCGGGAGTGGACTGGAACCAGCTGGGGAGTGGTATCGACTTGGGCTCCGGTGTCCTGGCCATAATCCGGTCGATGGAGAAAGCGAGAGGCTTGCTGCTGCCGCCGCCGGAGGTGAGCATGTCGGAGCCCGCGGGCTGGCTCCCAGAAGCCGGGGGGGAGCCGAGGATCCCCGCTGGGCGGCGGAGAAGACCGTCCATCACCTCCGCATTAACAACAACAACAACAAGTTGCTGGAAGGGAAGCCGGGGGTCGGTGCTGTTCCTCACCAACCCGCAGGAAAGGGCATCATCAGCCGGGGAGCCCCCACTTCCAAATCACCCGCTACCCCCGTCCTTATTGACGGCAATCAGGGCGGCCGTGGCTCGCTCGATAACGGCGTGCGGAGAGCCGAGACCTCGCCGATCGTTACCCGTCCAGGAAGGAGAGCGGGAAAAGTAGAGAAGATAATCTGCTCAATTCTCCTCTCCGTCGATTCTGTGCACTTGTCGCCGCTGGAAGAGGAAGAGGAGAGGAGGAGGAGGAGGAGGTTGTCCCTCACTTGGCAGGACTCCTGCTCAACTGGAAGGTATTTGGTAAATCCCTGGTCCCCTTGTGGTTTCGCGTGACATCATATAGCCTATTTTTTTTTTCTGAATCGCAATAGACGCGCATGCAGCGGCCGCGCGAGGGTCACGAGCTGTCAGAGTTATAGATCAGATGTGGGTGCATCGTCTGGCTCCTGAAGCCCAGCCCTCGGCTCAGAGAAAACACAGAGCTGTCATGTGGGTGAACTTACTTTAGACAGAAAATGGATCGAGATGTCGAACAGGGGGGAAAAGGAGACATCAATCTGCAGCCTTTTGGGGGGGTATCGCAAAAAACTTTGCATCAAGCGCATATTCTGTCGCCATTATTTTCTCATTTTTACGCACTAGATTCTTTTTAGATGGCAAAACCCACTCGCGACAGAAAAGACTTAGATAGATAGATAGATAGATAGATAGATAGATAGATAGATAGATAGATAGATAGATAGATAGATAGATAGATAGATAGATAGATAGATAGATAGATAGATGCTAAAAAAGCAACATGAGGAATAACCTGCGCGCTGCTTTCTCATCACGTCTTCTTTTTTCGGACGCAGACGGCTCTTTTACGCACAGAGAGCAGACTCAACAACGAATCGGAGAGACTGAGAAACAACAAAACCTCCATCATCCTGCCAGCCAGGAGAGCGCAGAGAGAGGGTGAGATTTGATGGTCAGAATAGACTGAAATTGCCCCCCCCCTTTTCTTTTTCTTTTTTATAAAGAATTTGAACAAAAGATGGAGAGAAATAAAAGTGACCGAGCCACGCAGAAAACACAACAACCAGAACTAATCAACATGGTGAACTGAAGCTGATGCTATTTTTCTTATTGGTGTATTACACACTAAAATGTGTAAAAATGTAAATGTTTTCATTCTTTCTTCTTTTTTATCTGACAAATAAAGATTCTTGCTTTGATTTAATCTTTTGAAGGGATAGACAAGTCATATTTGGAATAACTGATACACTCTTTGTACCGAGTCCAGACCAAAGAAAGACGAAAAAAAAAGAAGGATTTGATTTGAAACAACATTTCTCATCAATTCACTTTCTCAAATCACCATAGTTTATAAAAGATTAAAATCTCGCAGCGTTTTGATACACGAGAACTCAGGAGACGAGTTTTCATCAAACTGCAGTTTTGGCGACACAAAGGGAAACAATATCATCTTTAATAAAAGATAACGGGGGAATTCATTTAGAATAAGGTCTTATTAATTCCTATTATTATAGTTTCAGAGAAAACACACACACACACACACACACACACACACACACGGCCTATGCGCGGCTACAGACGAATAAATGAGTGATTTAGGTGTTATAATTAAGCAGAAAGTTATAAGTTCTCCCTGTGAAAGAACGCAATTATGCACAAACCAAATGTGTAAATATGAGTCATTCACATTACAGGAAGTGCGCATATATCTATAGAAAACATATTTGATATTATACTAGGTTGTACATTCTCATTAGTATAGTTTTGGATTTGCTCTGGTAGGACTAGATATTTTTAATCTTATTTATTATTTATAGATAGATTAGATATAGCCTTTATTAGACTCACGGCCCATAAAAAAGTATATTTCTTGTATATTCTATGTTCTGCATGCTGTTGCAGACATGACAAAACGTTCATATATATATATATGATAGATAGATATTAGTAATAATAAAAAAAGAAGCGAGTGTTAATCTGCCTGCTTAAACCACCTTTAATAATGATTTATTTAAAACTTCTCCGTTCTGTAATAATAATATATAATATAATAACAATGAAGGAAATATCTCAGTGGTTCAGTTTTTTTTTTTTTTTTTACATTTTAATAATCATGAACAAAGCCTTGCCGTTTGTAATATCGAGATAAAACACCTGTTTCTAAGATTTGAAGCTTTAGTTCAGGCTTACTCTTCCCTTAGCTGGAAGTCAGCTTTAACGTTGCAGAATCTTTTTGTTCATATTATTAGAAATATTATTAATTATAATTTGTGTCTGTCAGGCAGCAGGGCTATTTTTATCGGTACAGGAGAAAGGTCGATGCTCATTTTAATGAGGAGAGAAAAGGAAACAGAAGCCCTTAAAAACCCCTTAAACCTGCAACATTAAGGTGGAATGGAGGAGAAAGTCCTTAGAGGAAAGGATGAAAAGAACCCAAACCAAAGTCAAGTCCTTATTTAAGTCCTAATTTAAGAGGGATTTAAGTGGCCAGGTCCAAATTCAGTAAAGAAAACCATGTTCGGTTAATCGTTAACGGATGAAACCGGATTTGAAATCTCCTTAAACCTTTTCTTTTAATACGAGTAAGAGTAATGATGAAGGCCTTTTTCAAAGCAGGTTGAAGGGAAACTTAACATCACAATGAGTTATCTATGCAATATTATTTGTACAATAATTGGTTTGTTGGTGCTTTAATCGAATAACCTGCAGGGTTTTCTTACTAACTGGATTCTTCTTCTTCTTCTTCTGCAGGAGAAAGGTCCGATGCTCCTTTTAATGAGGAGAGAGAGAAAAGAAAGTGCAGCTGAGGAAACAGAAGCCCTTAAAATGAACCTGTAACATTAAGCTGAAACGGAGGATAACGTATTTTAAAGGATAAAAATAATAGATATTTTAATTTTTAATAAGACTGATTTAAACTTCTGGCTGAGTTAACCCTTGTGGTGTGGGATCCGTTTTCAATGTTTGCTAAAAGAAAAATGATGCTATTTAATATTTCTTCTAAATCATTGGCCTTAGCTCATGTTCTGTGAAAAACATAAAAAATAACTTATTTTCAATGATAGCACACGAGAGTAATAATTGTAGGTGTTATGAAACCATGTTATCTTTCTATTACCACACACAGTTACACGTATTGATTTATAAGCCCAACAACGTGGTGGGTGTAACTAAAATATGAACGCCACACAAGGGTTAGGTGTCCGGGTCCAAATCCAGTAAAGAAGAGGACGTTCGGTTCATCGGTTAACGGATGAAACCGGATTAGAAATGTCCTTAATTTAGATAGGAGTGAATGAAGATGAAGGCATTTAAAAAGCAGATAGAAGAAATACATGTCCTAAAATTAACAGTGAGTTATCTTTAATTAGTTGGGGCTTTTACCCTTTAGGCAACATATAGAGATATCTCTAGTTAGCCTATAGAGAAAACACACACACGAAAGAGAGAGAGAGAGAGAGAATGACTTTCAGCAAAGGGCTGAAGGCCGGACTCGGACCCGCGCCGCTGCAGGACTCAGCCAACGGGGGTGAACGCTCTTACTGGGTGAACCGCAGTACGTTTTCATCACGATGATGATGATGATGATGATGACGTTATGCCTTTTTGAGCTTTCTTAACACATTTCTTACTGACTGGATTCCGGAGCTTCGGGAGGTTTTAGTCTTTATCTCTCTCAATATTCACGTTAAAGACGTTCAGATGGTTGCACTTTTCCTTCAGATGGAGATTTTTATCCATGAATCAATGCTATTGGTCACTCTTTACGGGGTGTTAACGTACATGTAAACAGTGACGACGTGATTTTTGTCTGATTTCGTTTGAGAAAAATGGCTCAGTAATATGTTTTTTAAAATGATCTTTTTTATTTCCTAAAGCGGTCTTTGCATAGAGGCCTACAACGTTTTGGCCGAACAGCGACGTGTTACTTCTTCCGTTGGATGGGGTTGAAGTCGAGAGCTGTTCCCATACCGATGCCTACCGATACCTACCGATGCCTACCGATGCCTACCGATACCTAAAACGCTGCTATCTGCATCGGCTAGTATATACGAGTCGACTCTCCGATCCGATACATAACTCAGCCCGGAAGAAAATTATTAGGCTCTCATTGTTTTTATTTTAAGACTATTGTTTTGGGCATTCCAGGCCTCTCCTTCTGCAGGACAGCTGCAGCCCTGAAAGGAGAAATAGGGGGGGTTGGAGTCGAACCCGAGGCCGCCGCGCCGAGTAGCGGGCCTCTGCACATGGGCGCCTGCTCCACCAGGTGAGCCACCTAGGCGCCCAAAGAAAAGCCATTAAAGTACTTTAATGTTTTTTTCCGTTACGACTGAAAAAGAAGATAATAAAACATATTATTATTTGGCATTTCCTCTCTGTGTGTGTGTTTGTTCATGTTTCACAAAGTGTTTAACCTGAGGCAGGCCACCCAACCACGAGAACAATCATATCACATCCAGACAGGGTTAGCTGTTGAAAACAACACAGAGGATATATGTTTAGATATCCTCAACCCGCCGGTATCGGATCGGTGCTCGGATCGGCCGATGGAGTTCAGGTTTTGGAATCGGCGGGATTCGATTTGGTTGATCATGCACAACAAAACAAAACAAAACATGCAAAAATTAACCCCCCCCTTGCAATACCATCATGGATATAGTGCCACTTGGCCAACCATGCCAGACACTTCACATGCTCTTCAAAAGTCAATGGAAAACAGCAATTTCACGTCGGAGAGTGGCATTCACTTCGGCTGTTGAGGAGTACGGTCCGTACGTGACATTGTCATGTCATTGTCGGGGGGGGGGTCGCTGAAGGTTTTAGTCATGCATACAGTATGCATTGACAGTTTTGTTGTCATTACTTAGAATTTATTATGGGGGAGACAAAAACTCTGCCACCTCCACCACCATGACCCCTGGAAGAACCTTCCCCTGGTGGTGCCTGCACCCGGCTCAGTCACCCACGTCACTGAGAATCTTCTTTTAATGTAATGTAAGATTTTATTTTTTTGAACTAAATTTAAGGTGGAGCAGCTTGGTTTAAAACTAGGACGTAGTCATAGTTTCAAAGCCCCTATGGAATCGGTCTTACAGCGTTTTAAAATGATCAATTTCTCAATTCTGTCCATGATTCTGTTATCCCAGAAACTATTGGGCTCGACATTAAAGCTGCCACCAGTCTGTGACTGGCCCCAACACTCGCCACGGGGATAACTGCTCTGGGGTTATTGGGATGGAGGGGTGGAGATAAAACCAGGAAAACAGACCAGAAGTACACTAAACTATAAGATAGGAACGTCCACATTCTTTTTGGCAACACAGAGCAATTTAAAGATATTACTACTACACTACAGAGTCTCAATTTTCTCATGTGTTAGTATGTCTTTTCGTAAAAAGAGATATTTTAGGCATGTTATGCTTTTATTTAGACATGAACAGAGAGGAGAGAGGGGAAGACATATGGTACCCCCCCCCCCATGAGCTACCAGGTGCCCCATCTTTGAATCTTTGATATAAAAAGCCATCCAAAAAGTGACATTATATAAACGCATTGTATTATTATTATTATATTTTTGACTTCAAAGATACTGATATATGAAGTCAGAATCGGCAGGTCCTTTACTTTGGTAAAAGTACTAATACCACAACTGTAAAAATACTCTGTTACAAGTTAAAGTCCTGCATTGAAAATGTAACTTAAGTAAAAGTCTGTAACTATCATCAGGAAAATATACTTAAAGTACTAAAAGTAAAAGTACTCAATGCAGAAAACTTAGAAAGTGTAAAGAATCAAAACAGTTGTGTGTTTAATAGTCTAATCACCTTAGCTGGACTTATATATATACACACACACATATATATATATATATATAGAATATTTCTCTCTGGTATGTAGCGGAGGAGTAGAAAGTAAAAAGTGGCATGAAAAGAGAAGACTTGAGTAAAGTACAACTACCTCAACATTTGTACAGTACAGTAGTTGAGTAAATGTACTTAGTTACATTCCACCGGTGAGAATGGGTGAGTCCAGTAGCTGTTTTGGTGTCTGAAGCCAAGAAATGTATCTTGAGTTTGACTTGGAGTAAAAACAGAGAATAAAAAGCCACAAGGGGAAAACACGGGTGCTTTAAAAACATTTTTAATAGTGACACTGAGATAAGACACCTGGACAAAACAGGTGCACAATAAGACAATATAAATATACTTCTTCATAGAGGTTTTTGTCCTTTGAACTGCACTCACACAAACTGGATTGGACAGTTAAAACAAACGGCAGGTTGTTGCACACAGTGGATCGGACGCCTACACCGAATTTACAGGCTGTTTTTTTTTTTTCTCGACTACACTCAAACAGACAGGCGTTTCTCATGAACCATTCGTACATAAAGATAGAAAAAGTAATGCACTGTAATGAGTATGTATTCCATTCATTTTTTTGTTGGATGCACCACATTGACTGCAGCTGCAGATGTGGGCCACGTAGGAAAGCAACACAGCGCTTTCAAGCCGGAGAGTGGAGTTCGATTCCTTTGTTTTTGGGCTAGGGTTAAAGGTGCACTATGAGTTCCTGCGTGGTTTCAGCGTGACTTCATTGTTGTCTGAAATCGTAGGCATCTCTCCTTGATCCGCTAGCTGCCTGCCCCCTGAATACACGGTGAAAACACCCAGTCTCGGGAGACAACACGTGGCTCGTAAACGTCAAACACTAGAGGCACAGGATAGACACCGAAATACGACAAACCACTCCAGCCAATCATCGACGAGATGGTTGGGGGAGGGGGTGGGGGTTAGTGACAGTAATGCCTCTGGTCGGTACACGATCCGTCCTGCCTGCACGATCCGTTCTGCGCATGTGCAATATGTCAGCGCACGCGCAGATGATTATTATGATGTATGAGGATTTACGGCACTGCACGATCCGTTCCACAGTAGCGGTCTGCTGTTAGCCTCCACCGGAAAGCTAACGACGCTAGTTTAGCTAACAGCTAATTTGGCTAACCGCTAGCTAACAGCTTGATTCAGCCTAAAATAACATTACTCAAACTAAACAGTGGGGAAAGCAGATACAGATAAATTAAACCTTTATAGTAATAATAAAGACGAGTATTGAGTGATTGTGTTTTAAATGAGCACAAGTAAAGTAGAACTGACATAACAGCTGTAGCATATTTAAACGGTTGTTTTCATTCATTTTACATGCTGTCTCAGCCATAGACATATATATATATATGTCTATGGTCTCAGCTAGCGGTTAGCCGAATTAGCTGTTAGCTAAACTAACGTTAGCTTTCCGGTGGAGGCGAACAGACTTTCTTTAACTGTCTATGGGAACAGATCGTGCAGCGTCGTATATATGCGTTCATCATGACATCATATACGCATGCGCGAACATCTTGCATATGCGCAGGACGGATCGTGTACCGACACCTCTGACACACCAACCAGACGGCCAACCCTCGGCAGAAAAGGCAGTTGGACTGGATCGATCTCCCCGAGTTGGTCAGAAAAGTTCCTCGGACCAAGCGACGAGACGTAATACGTCTCCATGGCGCTAATCTGTATTGTCGCCCAAAAATGAAAACCGGCAGTGTCACGTGGTTCTGGCTTCTCCCTGGAAATTCAAGTAGTCATGGCGGCTCGTTCAGAATACAAATCTCATGTTTTTACTAAAATAGTTAACCGAAACGTGTTTCGGAAAACATTTTAAGGAGGAACAGGCCGTGTAGCTGCTGAATCGGTCTTCATTTCAGATCAGCAAAGGTCAGTTTAAAAGATTTTCCTCAGATTTTGAGAGACTCTAGTCACGCTCATCCCCCTCCTCATTTCCGGGTTTGCACTTAACCAATCAGATTGGTCATTTGAGTCCGACTGCCGGCAGTGCCCGCCTTCCGACCGAGCATGTCAGGTTGGCCAAAATGAAGGCCGACGGCACCGAACAGACGCGAGTCCCCAACCTCGCCAGACTGTCTGACAGATGATTATCAGGTTGGTGTGTCACGGCCCTTAGTCAGTTAGACATGACAGTTAAGGGAACACGGGGGAGGGGCGAGCGTTTCTCGGTTTTGTTTGAAATCGACTTGGAACGTCAACAGAAGGGACCATGCAGGAACTCATAGTGCACCTTTAACCCCAACCCCTCGCATGTTCATTCCTCAGGAGTGTTTTAATCCAAGCCACAATCTTTTTCCTTAACTTAATCAGTCATTTTGGCGCCTTAACTTAACTGTCACGCTCACTTCTTCTCGGCTAAACTTAACTGTAATGTCCTCTGATATGACCAACCGTTTGAGGAGCTCTGTAGCCGGCTCAGAGTAACTATTGTCGGCAAAACTCAACTATAAAGTGCAGCCAACCAGCCTAGCGGTCGCCTAATTTCCTAGGATATCATACTAATTAGTGTGTATACATTTTCGATCGGCACTCGTACGAATCCGTCCATGAGATTGGTTGAAACAGACGGCAGTGAAGAGAGGCTCGGGCCGCTCACAGCTGCTCAGATTAAACACCAATCAGATTAAAAACAGATCTACGTTCTCCTGAAACGCTCCTGTTTGGAAAAAAAAAGAAAAAAGAAGGATTTTCCAGGCACGTTTCTGAGACTTCGATCAATGGTGGATATGATGCACATCAGGCAGCACGAACCATTTTACTCTACAGCTCAAATATGTTTCTTCACAACAGTTAATATCACAACAGACTACAACTACATCAACGTGTAGTGGTGATTTAGAACAATTATTCCCCAATGTCAGAGCGTTTCAACTAGGGATTGACCAACTATCGGCCTGCCCGATTATTGTGGTGGATATTCTGTATCTGTGTTTTATTTAACTCATTACCAATAAAGTTTTAAATAATAATTGGCTACTTTGGCTCCACTACGGCTCTGTAAGCAGTATGCAACACTGGCAAACAATCTGAAAACATGTTAAAACTTTGCGCATTATATTGAAAGTTTCTAAATTATTGAATCATTGCTTAAAGCATTCAAACAAACTTTTGTGTTGCAGTTTGTAACATTCCAAAATCTTAATTTTGATTTAAAGATTTGAATTTTTACTGTAGATGCATTTTGGCCCGGAAAAACCAGAATCGGTCGACCCCTAGTTTTAACACTTCTTAAGACCTTTATGTGATGAAACTGACTCTTTGCATTAGTGTGTAGACCTGCATACATTGGTTTCCTGCTCAGAACTCAGAAACCCGTTTCAGTGACTTGTGGTTTTACAGTGGTGCATTTCTTTTTGCATCTTTTACTCTAGCGCCTGAGGCCACTGGTCTTTGTCCAGCAGTGGGGACATGTGGAGCTACAGGAGACTCAGAAACTACAGTGGTGCAGCAACATTTCATTAGCATGGCAACATGACATCATGACTTGGCTTAAACATACACGCCGACTATCTAGAGCCAAGTGGCGTGTTATCTGTACGCATTATGAGCTATCCGTATGTCTACGCTGTATATAGCGAGCGTACACACACACACACACACACACACATGCCACTTGGCGTGTTATCGCGAGACTAAAGCGACGGTTGAGTTTAGGAAACGTGACCCGATCCAGAGTTAAAGTCCAGTGTTTTACCCATTCACCCCCCCCGACCAACCTTCCTTGCCGTTTCATCCTACTCTCTACGGTGTAAATTCACCCGCAATTGCAAGGTAATGTAAGCCAATGGAGGCCAAATGGCTCTGTGGGCTGTACTGAATATTTCAGCACCTAGAGGATGCTGGCAGGACTTTTACATTTAACCAAATAGGGTGGTAAATTAAAAAGATAAAACCATAAAAGTATAAACTAATATTCTAAGCTTCCTGTTAAATCAAAATTAAATATCTTTAGTCGATTTGGTCTGTCGTCGCTATCAGTTAAAAAATGGCCGCTCAGAATCTGCGTGTGTGTGTGTGTGTGTGTGTGTGTGTGTGTGTGTGGGGGGGGGGGACGACAATTAGCTACGACTGTGGATGAAAAAACAAAATGTGAAGAAGCTGCGCTGACGGCAATCGCTGAGCTCGACTATACAAACTGACATCAATCAGAGTATGGCTGCGTGTGTGTGTGTGTGTGTGTGTGTGTGTGTGTGTGTGTGTGGGGGGGGCTTCCTGTCCTGCAGGTGAGAGAAGGGAGGTCTTTGAGGGTTTTTGTCTCTGCACCGTCCAGTGTCCAATCAGAAGCCTCGCCTTCCTGTTTGTTGTACATTCACACCCGTGCACGTTTTCAAGCGTTACAGCAGTGTCAGGGCGATGAGCGTGAGGCAGGATGGGAGGAAAAGAAGTGTGTGTGTGTGTGTGTGTGTGTGTGTGTGTGTGTGGGGAGGGTCATTGCCTGAGCGCTCGTCTCTAACTGATCAGGACCTTGAGTCACGATGAATGACATGTGCAACTTCACTCTCTTCATCTAGGAGATCGTCAGCAGGGGTGTACGTGTCCACTGTCAGCGTCACTTCCACGCTTCCTGCTAGGGCTACACAACTTACCATTTTTTGTAGTCGCCATGGCGATATATCAGCCGGCGCAATAAACACATCACGAAAGAAACATATCAGAAGATATCAGCAGAAAACTGCACTTTAAAATGTTACTATCATTCTTTTTAGCGGTGCCTTTAATATTCAACTCAATAAACAAATGTTAAAAAATGATTTCCTTTCATATGTTTTTAATTTAACTAGCAATTTGTTGTAGATTAGCACAATACTGAAATCAGCAGAAATGCATAACTGAGTACACATTAATATCTGTTTATTTATCGCAAGTAATATCGTTATCGCAATATTCAACGTTATCGCATATATATCGTGGTGCTCTACTTCCTATTCATTTCTATGGGGCAACCGTGCAATGCATTCTTCTAGTGTCACAAGGAGTTTGATGAAGGGGGGGGCGTTGAGTCGCCCCGGTCCTCATTTGCATAAAGGCAACTTCATGCAAATGAGGAGCGGCCGGCTCGGCTTGACGCCTCTTAAAAACTGATAAAAATCTTTCCCACTGACCGTTTCAGCGTCAGATTCAGCGACTGCACGGCCGATTTCTCACATAAAATAGTTTCAAAAACACATTTAGATGAAGTATTTTCGTCAAATGAGTGATCGTATTGCCAACGCTGGGAAGAGGGGCGTTCGCCTGCCGTGAAAACAACGCCTATATGGACACATAACATTACTGCAATAAAAAAAAAAGTTTTTCCAGAAAAGAAAATGTCTTGATATGAATCTAGAATATTATTAGCAAATAATATAAATAAATGTGAAATAAAAAACACTTAATTACACAATTAGCATTTTAATAGCTTAGTATGCTATGCACTAAAAAGGTATATCTAAAGGCTTTAGGCCGCCATACATGTTATTGTAGGCCCAGTTTAATATGCAAATTCATTTGATACAACATATGTAGTAGGGGGTCCCTGCTCCGTTGAAGACCCCTGATCTACATCGCAACTCACACTGTGACGGAAGGTCCTGATCTGTCAGAGAGGACGATAATCAAGTAGGAAGATGTGGTGCGAAGGTGGGATGGGTGTTCAGTCGTCCTCCGCGTCGCTGTCTCTCATGCTGATGCCCTGCAGGCCGTCGCCCGACTTCACGGCCGCGGTGGCTTCCTCCACCGTCAGCCGGTTGTACACCGTCTCGTAGCTCTTGTTGTTCAGCGTGACGTCCAGGACGCCCTGCAGCCGGAAGTCACGGTAGGTCTTCTGTTGATGGGTGGGAGGGGCGGGGATGAAAGCAAAAAGGAGAAGGGGAAGGAGAAGGGGAAGGGGGGCAAACAGAGAGCATCTTAGGAATGTAGGCGGCTGCCGTTCGCTGTGTTGGAAGGACAAAAGCGGCGAAGATTGAGGCTCAAGGCCGAAGCAAGTCTTTCATGTGTCGGACCAAGGAGGCACACTGAGGCGTCTGAGGTTTATTTTACCTTCATTCAAAAGCCAATAAAATTCCTTGTCTCTTTGCTTTCAAGTTGAACCCCCCCCCCCGTCACACGTACATTAGCAAACTATGAAAAGACAAAAGCGGCGTCGTGCAGGAGAGTTGAGCAGTTTTCTCTTTGGTGTCTCGCCGCCTCTTCACACCGCTGCTGCTGCTTTCAAGGACACTTTTGATTTAATTTGTCTTTATGTTTCTTCTTCTTCAATGTCAGACCTGACTGCTTTTACATGAATAAACCAACAACATTTTTTTTTTAATTCAGTGTAGCTGGTCTGAGGCTCATTCACTGCCGCTCTTTTCAAACGGCAAAGAAAAGGATTTTGGAAGGTAAAAGTAATCTGCCAGCTCTTAATGACAAAGTCCTTTTTGTGGAAATGTGCATTTCAACACTAACATGTGTTTATTTTTGTGACAGAAGTTTTGGTCTTATATTTTCTTACCTTCACAATCCTGATGAGTGTTTTCAGCTGGTACGTGTGCAGCTGCAGGTCCAGTCTGTCCGTCAGCCAAACACACACCGCCTTCATGGAGCCCGTGTACCATTGCTGTGAGAAACAAAAACAAAATTTCAATTAACTTCATCGGTCATTTCAAGATCAAGGTCATTTTTCTTTTTAAGCTAAGCTACACGACTGGCTCTCTGGACATACACTGGTGACTGGCCACGCCATATTGGTTTGAAAGTGCCGGCACCCAAGCAGTCTGACGGTGCGTTTATGGCGCAGGGCGTGTGCGATTAAAGGCGGGGATCACTACAAGCTGATGAACATGATCGGGTTAAATGCAGATCCACGATCAGTTAAAAAAATGCCAAAATCGGCTTTGATCCCATAGTGTGAATGGGATCAGGACATCCCTAGTCACATACTGAACTTCTAGGGGTGCACGGTTCAGAAAATGGCACGATTCTATATCGATTTTTGATTCCACAACGATTCACAGTATGTAAATGTAGTTACTTTCCCATATATGTATGTATATACATATATCCATGTTATTCATGTGGATTTATGTTATTTTAACATCCTGCTATGATGTATGTTGTGTGTGGGATGTGTGTCTGTAACCTACTGGGACCTTGAATTTCCCCTTGGGGATCAATAAAGAATCTATCTATCTATAAGTAATATAATCTTTTTAAATATGAATTCTATGAATCGATTTTGAATCGGTAGAGCTCGAATCGCAACTCCAATTGATTTTTTGCACACCCCTATTATCTGCTACTATGTAAATGACTAAAGTGACATAACAAACATACTTATTTTAACCCAATTGCAATCTTTACCTAAGCCCAACCAAGTAGTTTGGTTGAAATATTCAACATTTACAAAGTTTTTTTTTGCCATTCAAATTAAAGCAAAACCTTGCTAAGAACAAGCCTACCCTTTAAAGTGGAGCATGACAAAGGGACAACATATGGCCTTCTGAATCCACCATATATGTAAAGACTCTCTGCATAAGAGATCTTCCAGCATGGAGGATGTGACCTCAGAACAGAGCACATTGCTTCTCTATGGTATGCAGCTTCATTCAATCATCCTAAAAGCATGCTCAAGCTGTTTCTAAAGTCAGAAGACCAAGAGCAAACACCCTGAAGTTGCATTTTGAACCCTTTACAACCTTATTCTTTTCACAGTCTCAAACATCCTTAAAAAGAACAAATAAAATATGAACGACATTATGTTAATGGCGTGGTTGCAGCTGCTGTCTGAACAAGGACCGTCTGGTTGTCGCCCAGTGTTCGCCTTCAGAGGAGTTCAAAAGAGTTCAGAAGATCAGCGTTGGCTTCTGTAACACATCGCTTCAATCACAGCGCCGACACTACAGCGCAAGGTCAAAGGATGCGCGGCATCCAAACGGCAAGACTCAAAGAGGGTGAAACGTGTACTTATTCAAAAAGTACCAATTTACTGCGGAGCTCCTGAATGCTGCATGTCAAGGGAAGAGCTCCCAGCTCGGCTTTGACCATCAAAAGAAGAAAAAAAAAAAAAAAAAATCAGCTTCCTTCTTTGTGATTTTTACACCGTCACCGCCCAACGAGAATGCTCAGGGAAATTACTCTGACACAGTAATGACCTGTAATATTCAGATCTGCAGAATACATTTCACACTGACAAGAACTCTAATTACCTTCCAATTTAAGAGAGCAAAAAAAGGTCCAAAGGTTACTGCATGCACTTGACAAAAGCCCAAACACGTCTGTGATCATTTGAGGGTCACGCAAATATTTAATTCCATCTATTGTGGGAGCGACCCCGCCCGACCTCTTTCACACTGGTTGCTTAATTATTTCAAAGTAATGAAGGAACCGTTTTCCATTCAGTGCCAACTAAATGCAAGAGAATGTATGCAGACTTTCAATTTAATCACAGGACCTGATTTCATTTCTTTTCTGTCCGAAGAACAAACTCAGAAAAAAAAGAGGCTTACCTTGTGATCTGAAAAAGTCGCTCAGGAACTCGGCGTCTTTTCATGAACGTCTTTTGAAACTGAATTTAACGTCTCAATAAGTTTTATATTCCGGCTTGCGTTTGTTTTCTGAGCAACAGAAACAGGCCCCCGGCAGTCTAGCAGGTACAGAAGATATAAACCTAACTGTAGTTTTATTTTATAAGTTTCCTTTTGGCGGTAGATGATATTAACGTGCTTATATTAATCAGAGTGCCAAAGCTTTGTCCTTGAAGCTTTTATGGATTCAAATTAACTTTAAAACTAAAGATGGTTCGATAGTATTTGCTGCTTCCTGATACCGATTCCAATACCGAGTACTGATCCGATACCAGTGTGTCATATATTTTATTATATTTTAACAACTGTATGCTACTATCCCTGTATGGATGTGATTTCTATCTTTGTTGCCGGTCTGGCTCAGGTTAAACTCTTGGAAAAACAAACAATGAACGCCACAGAAGTTTCTTTTATGATCCAGTCATTTGTAACGGAAATAGAACATAAACTACTTTAATGTAGAATTTCTTTAGATTTTTTTTTATGTGGTATCGGATCGGTGCATAAACTCCAGTACTTCCAGATACCGATACCACCGTTTTCGGTAGTGTCGAATCGGCATTGATATCGAAACATCTCTATTTAAAACACATCCTGAGTCAAAGTGATCGGTAAAAGTGTTCGCAGTATTCACAATACTGAAAGGAGGAAAAAAAATTGGTCAACTATCACGCTCCTCCAACGGAGTGGATGGGTTGGTGTTTGATTGACAGATGGGCCAAAAAGAGGGGTGGAAAACAAAGTTATGGTAACTGTAGTTCACAAGCCCAAGACAGACGGCTGGCGTCTCCCTTAGAGATAGGGTGAGAAGCTCAGTCCTCCGAGAGGAGCTCGGAGTAGAGCCGCTGCTCCTTCACGTCAAAAGGAGCCAGTTGAGGTGGTTCGGACATCTGGTAAGGATGCCTCCTGGGGGGGTCCCTAGGGAGGTGGTCCAGGCACGTCCAGCTGGGAGGAGGCCTCGAGGAAGACCCAGGACTAGGTGGAGGGATTATATCTCCAACCTGGCCTGGGAACGCCTCGGGACCCCCCAGTCGGAGCTGGTTGATGTGGCTCGGGAAAGGGAAGTTTGGGGTCCCCTACTGGAGCTGCTGCCCCCGAGACCCGATACCGGATAAGCGGATGAAGATGGATGAATGGATGGATGGATGGATGGAAGACAGACGACTCGGAGAGGAATACGGACCAACACAGTTGGCATCTGAACATCTGCTCTTAACGTCGACAAAACGTACTCTTTACGAAAGTCTTAAGAACTCTCTTACAAATCCTTGCCTGGAAAAGCTTTGCTATGTTGTTTGATACGCCAGGTAATAGGCACAGACGTATAACACAAACTGGAAACAGTGTTGGAGACAGAAACCCTTTCATTCTTATAAGAGTTTCTTAGTCTAGAGCCAAAAATGACCCGTATGATCGACAATGCTTCCACACTCTGCGGCTGTTACGGCTGCCGCCGGCATCCTCTTGTATGTATTTAACTGATTTTGCTATATCTGAGATGCAAAGCAAGCTGTGCCATCCTGTGGATTAGATGGACAAGGGACGTCCCACCCAGTTCCTGGAGGAGGATGCGGTCTACAGCTGTCCTGTCAAATAAAAGACTAAAATGCCCAAAGAAAATCTTTAAAAAAAATGTAAAAGATTTCATGGCGCAGCTCTCCTAGACTTTTCCAAAGGTAATTAGACGGAATGGATCATATTTGTATAGTGAAACGTGTCATTTTGTGGGAGTTATGACAAAAAAAAGGTATCCATCCACAGATTTACAAAGGTGTCTTTCGCCATGTAAGTCTATGGGAAAAAGGATTTTTCTGCCCTTGACTGAGCTCCTTTGCTTTGCATTATTTGTGCAAATTTGAGTATTTTTACAGTTTGTATTTTGCCTCCGACAGCTAACGCAAGCTAGCAACATCAACTGAAAATGGCTGTGTGTGTGTGTGTGTGTGTGTGTGTGTTTGTGTGTGTCACACTGTTTTATCTCTCCTTTTCCTGCTCATCTTTGTAACTTGAAGTGGAGACAAAGATCTTAGAGATTAGCTAAACATTTTTGTTGCACCTAAATTTTTAAGATTTTCCAATTTGCGCAGACACATCTTCACTTCGTGCGGCCCACTTTAAATTTGCATTGACAAAAATTGCTTTGCGTTCAGTTTGAACACACCTAATATAACTATACGCAACCGGTTTCAAACTAAAATAATAATGTGATAAAGTGTATGATTATATGTCTTTTCTTAGTTAATGGTTTTCTTTCTGTTTAAAAATGTACAGCACACGCATGACAGAAAGGTGTCAGATGTTTGTTGGGTGACACAGATTGTTTGTATTTTTAATGTTCAGATAATAAAGTTTTCCTGTGGCTGTATTCTTCTGTTTTATTCTATTCTGAGGACTGTGTGGAAAACTCAGGCGGACTGATAATATTGTCCTTATTTCTAATTCTCCCTACCGCCTTCATCATTTCCTTCTCCTCCCTCGCCACAATATTTTAACGCTGGAATTTGAGTTGTATGCTAATCAGCTCGCTGACAATCACCTCGCGCTCTGATTTAACAGAAGCTCGAGGATGTTGAAATTACTGGATGATATTTGCTGTTTCCCTGGATGATTTCTTCTTATTTCCTTCTCCTCCTCCTCCTCTTCCCCCGCTCAGCAAAACATCTTTTTGAGTCTCTGGGAGGTGAGTTCCCTCAGAGTGGCTAATCAGCTGCCTGACGCTCGCCTCGCGATCCGCGTTAACTGTCGTTGGAAATTGAGTACGAAGATGCTCCTTAATTGAGCCGATTAGAGGACGAGAGGGAAAACAGATGGAGGGAATATGTGGGGGGGGGGAAGGAGGGCGGAGGTCTGCGCAGCATTGTGGGTCTACATTAGTCCTGGCAGAAACAATTTCAACGTGATGAACGGAGGGAGGTTTCCCTGAGGATGTCGCAGTAATTATTTCATATTCCGCTTTTGGCACGAAAATAGTCGTAATTTTTTTCAAGTTGAAAATAATTAACTATTAGGTCCTTAAATCAATGACATGCATTTGTGTAATTTGTATTACAGACCTTTTAATGATATTTTCTTGATTTGAAGTGCCCAGATCTTCTTCAAGATCTCGAAAATATCAATGGAACAGAAAAAAATGATTCACTGAAGTGAAACCCAAAATGTAATTTGCCCCAGGAAACAAAATATTTTGTCTTTGAGCTTCGAAAATTGAGTCTAAAATATATACATACCAAGGGGATATATATATATTTTTATTTCCTAACGTCCTTTTCTTAACCAATCTGCTTTACTTTTGTCTTGTGTCAAGACCCTGACACTCATTTTATTGTTTTTAAAGAATATTTCATGGGCATTTCTGCCTTTAATCACCAGGTGACACATGAAAGGGGGGAGAGAGGGGGAAGACATGCAGGAAACTTGCATGATTCAAACCCTGGACCTCTGCGTCGATTAATAACCCTCTTCATATTGGTGCGCGCTTTACCAAATGAGCCACCCGGGCGCCCACACTGACAATCATTTCTAAAAACAATAAAAAGTGGCCTGATCTGAAACATTTGATCTCGTTTTAAAAGAATAATTCTTACAGGCTGACTCAGAGGAAATTACTTTTTGTTAAGCGATCCATATTTCTATGTTTTTCCCCATTTTTTTTAAGCATGCAGGTTAGTCCTCATAGGAAGCTTCATAAAGGTGATCTGGCTGCTTATGTGAAGAGGATGGAGCTGTGTGTCTGTGTGTGTGGTTGTGTGTGTGCGTATATTACACTCCTTATCCACACAAAGACGTTCCCTGGTGAGCCCTTGTAAACAAATAGACGGACAGGCTCATGTGAGCATGCACACGCACGAAACCAAACCGTGTTTCCAGCTGCGTGCTGACGGCCCCCTTACCCCCCTCTAACAGCCTCTTCCTTCTTCCCTATATATCCGTCCGCGTTGACAAACCTGCTTAAAGAAAAAGGCGCCATAAATGAATTTAACTTCGGCTTGCCCAATTGCATACCCATAATGCTCCTGTCGGGAGGCCTGATGCTGCTGTATGAACACAAGCTTTACTTTCTTTGTGTGTGTTTGTCTTTGTGAGTGTCTGTGTGTGAGAGAGAGAGAGAGAGAGAGAGAGAGAGAGAGAGAGAGAGAGAGAGATACAGGTTGAAGGGCTAAGCGGAGACACTTCGAGGCCCAGCCGTCACCTCCTCCTCTGTGCATGACTGAGTGCTTCTGAGCTCCATTAGACTCATTCCCCCCCACACACACACACACACACACACACACACACACACACACACACACACACACACACACACACACAGCTCTGAAAGGAGGCGGCGGGTGGCAGAAATCCATCGCTCGGCTTCGGGCTGCTAATGTGTACGAGGGTTTGAGCTGCCATGTCCGCTGCATTGACTCGCGGCGGCGAGCTGAGGCGTGTTTGGAAACTCTGAGCTAAAATATTTTGATAAATCTCAATCCTGGAGGGGGGTGGTCGGTAAAGGAAACAGACAGATGGAGGGATGGACAGGTGGAGGAGTGGAGGGCTGTTTGCAACTCCTGCGGAGCGAGCCGCCAGCTCACAGTGTTTCCTAAGTGATAAACAGGTCAACAGAAGCAGTCGGTGTTTTCAGCCTCGAAGCGACCTGCTGCTGCTCTCAAACTGGAGAATCAAGCCTCACACCAACAGTAAGAACACCTGAGTGGGAGCTGCGTTTGGAAAGTTTTATCAGCCGAGTGTGCCATGACGAGCATTTATCTCATTGAAAGATCAGATACAATTAAACCTTATTGTCAAGTGTGTCTCCATCCACCTCCATTCACATATTATGGAGAAAGCTTAGTGGAAGCCCTTGAAATTTGACACAAATTTGAAACATCACAAACGGGTTTTACGATTTTGCTGAGGTTGAAAAGTTGCTGTATCGATTAAAAGAAAATGTGACAAATTGTAAAAGAATACATGACACACTGTACATGAAGGAGGTGAAAACATCCAATGATAAGAAGACTGCATCCTTATTCACGTTAACCCATGACACAAACAGAAAGGTGGAGCTCTTTTAACTTCGTCATCTCCACAGCAATTACAATTTTGCTGGCTCTGTAGGGGTTGCAAACACCCCTCCACATCTCCGGTACCATAGCATTAGAAAGCCACTTCTTCTGTATGTTGCCATCTGTTTTTTTTCCATATTCAATAGGCTTGGGTACCAAACTTCCATACTTTCCTTTTTAGGCACCGACCAATTTTGCCTCTAAAGTATCAAGCATTGAAAAAAACCTCATCATTCAATACCAAATGCACAGTATATACCTATAACTCTCATCAGTGTCAGTGAGCCAATAAGAATGCTTCTACCAATATCTCATAATGCTTGAGTGCAGAGACGTGTGCGTTGGTGTATTCTTTAAAGATTATTTCTTTTTGGGCATTTTAGGCCATTATTTCCACAGGACAGATGAAGACATGAAAGGGAAGAGAGAAGGGGAATGCAGCAAAGGGCCGCAGGTCCGAGTCCAACCCGCGGCACGTTGTCGTATTTTATGAAGCTTGACTCGTCACATACAGTAGGTGTAAAAGAGCTGATTGTAATGTTGTTTAAAAGGACTTCTATAAAATAGGTATCAAAAAAAAGGTATCGTCCAGGAACCGATATCAAAGTCACAGAATCAGTAACAAAAGTCTTTGAACGATACCGAGCCCAAATATTCAATAAGAAAAAACTCCGAAAGAAAACTCTAAGGCAGAATAACTCATTGGTATTCCTTCCCTAAACGTATGTGATTGTGTCAACTCATCCTTGCAAAGCACTTACAATCACACATGACCCAGATCATCCACCCCCCCCCCCCTTCTGGACACAGGTCACCCATGAGCAGAAACAGAAAGGCACGTTTTAGTGAGAGCTTTGTTCCTACAGCCATTCCAGCTTCAAAAACTCTTATGTTTGTCTGTCTGTATCCGGTGTGTAGAGTGCCAATCCATGTATTTGTCTCTCTAACTCTGCATGTCTTACTTGTTTGTGCTATATATTCACCTGCTGTGGAGTAGATTTTCCTATCTTAACATTCAGGCTTTAGGACAGACAAGCAACTCTTTCTCAGTGTTTACCTGCAGCAGGAAGATAAGTCGCCATTCGAATAAGAGCCATTTGTTCACGCTGCTTGTTGGGAAAACACACAAACACTGCACCGTCTCTGGAGGGGACAGCCTGGTTTGTTGCATGCTTATTTTACCTGGTGGCGCCTGGGTAGAGTGTGCACGGGGCAGGACGTGCCGATTACATCCCGGTCCCAAAGCCGGTTTGTAATTTGGTCATAAACAAGCGAGTGTCTTGCCGTTCCTTGTATTGGTCTAAAGATTTCGTCACCGGCCCTTAACCAACAGAAGTCCCCAAATCTCGTATCCTTCATCGGTTATACATTTTCTTTGGCGTCTTTGTGTAAATCCCCCTTCTTCTTCTTCTTCACCCGCAGTTTGTTTTCCAACGGTTTGGTGCCTAGCGCCTTATTAAAATGTCATCAACACGCTCACACACTCGCTGTGAAGTATCCGGACAACGAGCTGCTCGGCTCAGTCGACATTACACAGACTTCGTACTGGGTAGCTGGCAGGGAACGGTCCGTTTAATGCTCAGTCCAACGGTTTTCAAAATTTCTAGTTCAAGTTCAGGTTTTGCAAGTACATGTGTGAAAGGGGCTAAATGAAGTTGAACCATCAGTTTTCAGACAGACTTCCTGTTTCACCTTCTGTACTGTATTTGTATACACACAGTTTGTGCAATTCATGTGCAAATAGGGATTATTACTGACATTTCAGGTGTGCTAAAAAACATTTAAACATATTTTTTTTCCAAATGCTATCAAATTGAATAAAACACCCACAATTCACAAAAACATCTGCGATGGAGCCATAACGTGAGATACAAAGTAATGGAGCCTTTTATACATTGTCCTGTTTCTTTTGAAATGAACAATGGAAAAATAAAGTCTTTAAACGCTTCAGATGTAAAGTTATTTGCTGTCAAAGTGACGTCAAAATGAATGGCAGTCAATGGAATGCTAACGGCGGGTAAGTGTTAGCTTGCTCGCTACGCTTTGTCGAGGCTGGCTTACCACCTTGAGTCAAATTTGACCCGAGGACAACCCAAGGGTTGAACCAAGAATCAGCACTTACTTCAAACACCTTCTCGATGTAGAGCTCATCGTTGACGCGGTCTCGGAGGATGTCCTGGTTCTGCCGTATGAAGGTGATGTAGGTGTCGGCCAGGTCCATCCCTGGTTTCTACAGCAGAGAGGACAAACACAGGCCTGAAGACAACTACAAAAAAGGTGGAGGCTGAATATAAA
Organism: Etheostoma perlongum; assembly: GCA_026937815.1. Taxonomy (NCBI): domain Eukaryota; kingdom Metazoa; phylum Chordata; class Actinopteri; order Perciformes; family Percidae; genus Etheostoma; species Etheostoma perlongum. The sequence continues at coordinate 31,006,960 of CM049378.1, read as the reverse complement.
GAATAATGTCAGACATTCACAGCAACCAGTCTGTGGAGCTCGGTGTTAAAAATGTGAACAGGGTGGGCATCTCATTTCATCCAGATATCACATGTAATGACCATAGACTGTAAAAAACAATAATGAACAAAGCTTCTGGGTCAATGCGGAAGTGTCTTAATTCTATCTAACCTCCAGCGGGGGGGGGTGTTTCCACTGGCTGCAAAAAGAAGTCTCTTTCCATAGAAGTCTTTAAGAAACTTCTCACATGATTTTATATCAACTATCAACAATTAACTTAAACATTTTCATAATGAGGTTATGGTCTTAATCGATAGTTTCAAGTCTTCAATACAGCATGATGTTCATTTGGTAAATTATGATCCATTTATTTTATAATAGACATTAAAGCAGGGGATGCTTTAGGGGGGTGGCTACACACACGCCGACCTTTCAATCAGGACAGAGGCTTAGCCATGCTAACCATGGCACTGTGGATATTAAAAAAGTCAACTTGTTTTTGGGTATTGTACATGTTTTCATCTTCAATGTTGATCCTCTCACTGTGTGCTTCCATTGGAACATTTTGGTTGCCTAAAAATGTCTTGTTCAGCGTTCAGTAGCACCTTACCACTCAAGCTAGCTAGCGATAGCTGTTAACTGAACTTGGGCAATTATCTGTGTTCTGCCGTACATGCAAGTGAATGCAGGCCAGTATCCGGAGGTCTGCGTTTAAAACTTAAAACGTAGTAAAACTCTGCCTGATGACTTCCTTCAGCCGGTTGAAAATCTGCTATTTTCCCTCTTTAGCGTTTAGCTTAGCACCATTGCAACCATAAACAACACTGGATTGGCCACGTTCTTCTCCCCCGATCCATCCTCTCGTTCAAACATCGTTGTTTGGTTAAAAAAAAAAAAACAAGATGGCGACAGCCAAATTCAAGGCTTAAAAAAACCAATGGGTGATGTCCCTGCTGCTATGTCCATTATTTTTACAGTCTTTAATCCTACTGAGCCCAGTAGAAGCCAATCAGAAGACTGGCTGCATATGATGACCCCGGCCTACATACAGAACGGTGAATCTTAACTTAGCATAATTTTAATCATTACAGTGAGATGGAACAGACCCCTGAACAAATGTCAACAGAAAACACAACAATACACAAAGAGTCCTGGCATTACTTTCACTAGCTTCTGTAACGCAGTCTCTCGATGAGGGTCTTTCATCTGTCTCTGTGTGACAATGAGACATATTTCTGACCTGGCTGCCCACATCACAAATAAATCAACCAATCAGAGTGTTGTAGGGGGAATTAAAAAGCAATCCACGCGAGCACTATTCTTTATGGTATTTTATTGTCTTCATTAGACAGATGAAAGAGTAGAGGTAGACTAAAAACAGGGAGAGAGAGAGAGAGTGGGGGTATGGCATGCTACAATGGTCCTACGGCTAGAATCAAACCGGGGACTTTTGCAGTTACAGTATGTGATATATGCTCAAATGTTTGGCTACGAGGCGCACTCCCCCTCTTTGTGTTAGTGTTTTGAATGAAAGACTGAATCTCTAACAACAATGCAGTTTTCTTCCTCCTCGTGGAGTATTCTGTAAAACTATTTTTTTTCAAGTAAATGTCTCATCTTCCTCAGCCTGCTGCAGACAAGACAGCTGCTTTTGAGGACAGAGACGACATGAATCAGAAAAGATTTATTGCCAGGTAAGTAGCACCTACTAGGAATTTGCTCTGGTTTGGTGCATACATAGAAACATATTTAAACAACATTAAATAAAAAATACAGAAACAAAAAAACATACTGTAACTATATAAGATGAAAGAGAACAAATGGGTGCTTTTAGTAAAATATAAAACACCCCTAATGTCTTGATTCTCATGTGAATTTCCAGTTAGATTCTTAAGTAATGTGACCAACAACTCATTTAATGTGCAATTATATTTAGATAGAATAAAAGCTAGTCTGGCATTGCCAGACCTTCCTCCACAGTGCTGCGGAGGAAGGTCTGGGTAGTCCACACAGTTTCACATGATGGGAAAAAACACAATTGTCTTGGGCGGCGCTAAGCGCCAGACACAATAACGGCGGCTCTGCAAAATCGCCTCGGGAAGGAACTTGTTTTGGTGGAACATGTGTACCTTCAAAAGTAGTTTTAGTCGTGCAAAGAAAACTCAGATTGGACAGATAGTCTAGCTAGCTGTCTGGATTTACTATGCAGAGATCTGAGGACCAGGTACCCATAGTCCTCAGATTGGACAGATAGTCTAGCTAGCTGTCTGGATTTACCCTGCAGAGATCTGAGGACCAGGTAACCATAGTCCTCAGATTGGACAGATAGTCTAGCTAGCTGTCTGGATTTACCCTGCAGAGATCTGAGGACCAGGTAACCATAGTCCTCAGATTGGACAGATAGTCTAGCTAGCTGTCTGGATTTACCCTGCAGAGATCTGAGGACCAGGTAACCATAGTCCTCAGATTGGACAGATAGTCTAGCTAGCTGTCTGGATTTACCCTGCAGAGACCTGAGGACCAGCTAACCATAGTCCTCAGAAAGTTTTGCGCCCAGCATTGATTAAATTCTGAAAAGAACAAAACATTTCTTCAGAGGTTAATTGTGGCTTCACTGACCTGCAATCCCAATTACTGAGGCAATTAAATCTTGCATTTCATTTTCTGTCATTTACTTTCGCAGTTCATGTTTTTTGGACTTATTCTTGTTCTTATTTACAGTTTTAGTTTGTCTGAAGTCTGGTTACCAATAGCTGCCCGCATCCACTTCAAGACGCTAGTACTTGCATATAGGGCCACAAACGGATCATGTCCAGCTTACATGCAGGACATGGTCAAACCCTATACCCCAACCAGCCAACCTGCTTCAGATACAGTATTAGGGGACCACTAACAAAATCCCAACTGTTTGCTGTCCTGGCTCCTAAATGGTGGAATTTATTTAGTTATTTTACACTCTTTATTGATCCCCTATGGGGAAATTACAATTTACACTTAGTTATTACACACTACACACAGGCCTGAAAGACACACGCTCAAGTCCTATACACTAATGGAGAGATGTCAGAGTGAGTGGGCTGCAACTGCTGAACAGGATCCCTGAGTGAGTGATAAATATATATATATATATATATATATCTCACTCAGGGCTCCTGCAATCTAAATGACATTTAATGTAATGTGTCTCAGTGCTTCTAATTACAAATGACAATTCAAATTACTCTGTTCCCATAATTAACTGTTGCATGAGTGCTATCACCTTCACCACCTTGGTCTCCTCCACTCTGGTTATGGATTATGTGGCTTTAATAATGTTTGATTTTGTTGCTGGACTGAGATATGTTAAATAGTTTTAGCAAAACACTTTTGCCTTCAGATGTCAGATGACACAAGGGACAAACTAGTTTGTTTCGAGCATACAGTTTAAGCACTAATTTCACTATAAAAATGTATAACATAAATTGAGGAAACACATTTGAAAATTACAAATTCTAAAAACAAAATAACACGACTGGTTCATGTCCAGTGAATTAAATAGTACAAAGTAAGCTGTAAACTGCCCAAAGATTTAAAAGGAGCTCCATTTTTTGTTCAGAGTTTCTGCAGGTTTCACCAAGTCGACTTTAAGACTTTTAAAGACCACTGAAATGTAAGACTTTCCCTCAACATCAACTAAGCCCTAAATTAATTTTTTTTAGTATCGCTAAACTTGCACGTCCCCAAAGCTGAAGAGTAAAATCCATGTTAAGTCTGTGGCACAATCTGAAAGAGACTCGCACCACTATCACGAAAGCTGACTGGCTACAATATAAGTTGCATGTTGGTGTCATTTGTAGTCATAAAACAGCAAAATTAAATTTGGACTATCAAAAGAAAGAACTACAAAACCACAGAATAAAAAAAAGAACATTAGAGGTTTTAAGGCTAAAATTTGGATTATGAAATTTTAGACTTTTTTTAGACCCCACAATCACAAACCCTCTAAAACGGGTGACCGGTAGTGTACGTATACTTATGCCGTAAATATTTATTATTTATTATTATTTAAATGTAATTCCTCAAACCAACATCTACCACAAACTATATTACTGGTTTACACTCACCCAACACAGGTTCAGGATCACCCGCTGCTTCCTGGGTGAAAAGAAGAAAAATAGAGTACCTTCTCTGTGTTGGGGGGTAAGAAGAAGCTGGTGGAGGAAACATTAACTGCGGTGGAAGCGGTGGTTTGTTGGGCTGGGAGAGGCCAGAGGCAGAAGAAGTGATAAAGCCCTGCTCATTCACACTGCCTGTTGTCATGGGAGATTACAACTGTAATGCTTATTGTAATTGCTTTGACATCTTTCACACCCGTTTTCTCTGAGCCGGTGTGCGGCGGCCCCCGGGGGGGGTTGTTGTTCTGCTACAGCGCTGCTGAGCATGGCACGCCAGGTCCCTGTGGAAAAACAAAGGAAATGGAGCCTCAAGAAACCCAGAAAAACCTTTTGGCTTCACTTAAAGGCAAGTTGGGAGACTTGAATTTGGGTTTGTAACCTTTTTGCGTATCAAAGAAACAAACACAAGATAAACACAAACTGTCACGTGTTGAAGTTGGGAGGCAAAAAAAGAAAGCCGATCTTGACAACATCGCCCAGCGTCACCAACAGAATCAAGTGACTCAATCAAAGAGGCAGCCAGGCAGTTCAGTAGTCACGCATTGCCAAACCTTCCTCCACAGCACTGCGAAAGAGGGTCTGGCTAGTCTACACAGCATCCTGGGATGGGAGAAAATCGTGCTTGGGCGGTGCTAGGCATCGAGCAGAGCAACAGTTCTTCTGCAAAATGTGGGCAACTTGTTTTGCTGGAACGTGTGTCCGTTCAAAGGTCGTTTTAGTTGTGCAACAGAGAACTAACCATAGTCTTCGTAAATCAACCAGATTTTAAAATTTAAACAAAAAAGCGGATGAAGGTGGCATCATCGGCCTGTGACCTTTCATCACTCACTGGATCGGTTCGCAGCCGAGTGTGAAGCGGCTGGGATGAGGATCAGCACCTCTAAACCTGAGGCCATGGTTCTCAGCAGGAAACCGATGGAGTGCGGTCTTCAGGTTGGGAGTGAGTCCTTACCCTAAGTGAAGGGGTTTAAATATGTTAGGGTTGTGTTCGCGAGTGAGGGGACCATGGAGAAATATATCTCCAACTTGGCTTGGGAACGCCTCAGGATCCCCCAGTCGGAGCTGGTTGATGTGGCTCGGGAAAGGGAAGTTTGGGGTCCCCTGCTGGAGCTGCTCCCCCCGCAACCCAATACCGGATAAGCGGATGAAGATGGATGGATGTAAAAAGTGGAAGGTAACAGACGTCCAGAAGAGTGACATCCGGTGGAATTTTGGGCAGAACACGAGCAATCCCCGAAGTGGAACATCGTGCATATAGACTAGGCAGTTCACAGAGAGCTCCCGCTCTCAAAGCTGTCTAACCACGACAGAAGTGACATCTTGTGATGGACATGACTGTCTTAGGACAGTTTGTGATCTTCTTTGTACTGATAAACACAAAGTGTACTACTGTATGCAAGGGTAGACTCTTGACAATCATTGTGTCTGTTGCCAATGTCTGCGACGGTCCATGCAATTGGTGCACCCTTCCATCTGTGTGAAGACAACCACACACCTACACAGACACTAAATGCAATAGAGGTGAAATAATAAGTTGATGTGAATCAACTTAACAATTAGTTGACTGATAGAACATTATAAATAATTGTTCAAGTAATATTTTCAAGTAAAAAAACGGCAACTGTGGTTGCAGATTCTCCAATGTTTATCGTGCTTTTCTTGGCTTCCGCACTACCGATAACATCAACCAGAAGATAGTGGCACTGCTCTGTCAAATGTTTTGTGATAGGAACTGTCCCAGCAGCTGTTTCAGAAGCCTTGAACAGCAAGGGACAGACTGAGATCGGTCAGAGGCGCTCAGCTGAGAACGAACATGGCGACCCACAAGAGTTAGAGGACCTGACGGCCTCTTGAAGATTGCGAGTTTAGGACAACTTCGAGACTGTATGGCTGCAACCTGGAGCTTCCCGTGTCATGCCCTCTCATCTCATGCCCTCCCACCTGGTGCCGTCCCCGCCTCAAAAACTTTGGGTCAGTTGTAGTAGTACAGGCGAGAGAGTGGTGGATAATACGAGGACTGTGTCAGCGTTTTTCAGCAGTTGTTGGAAATACATCTAACATGCTAACGCATATCCGACGCCATCACCCAGATGTGCTAACCACTGGAACGAGACCAAAAAACCTGTCCAACTTCTCCTCCCTACAGTGCTTAACCAGCCTTCAGATACAAAAACAAATAGGGCTTTAAGTACTTGATGTATGTACTTGAACATCGTTACAACATGCCATCCCATCCACATATTTGTTGTTATTCTATGTAATTTTCACTTTCATAAATAAGAAATGCTGCATTTTCTGTTTTATAGCTGATTGTCTTGTTTTGATTACAAGTTCCAGCTAAATCAGGGGAGAGACAGTATGACACCAGGTGATACAGCCTGAGACATACACAATGTGTGTGTGTGTGTGTGTGTGTGTGTGTGTGTGCGCGTGTGTGTGGAAAGGAGGAGTGGTGTGAATGTGGTCATGTTCAACCAGAGAGAGGCAGGATCAGGCCCTGATTGACAGGCCTGTCAGAATCCCCATAATCCTCTGGAGTGAAAGTCTGGCAGATTGAGGATGATTGTCGAATGACTCTCATAAACCTTGACGAGAATGAGCCTCCCGTTGTGTCTCACTGGGTGAGTTACAGCACTTGACATGTTGTCTCTGATTGGTTCCAGGAGACACTTCCAGGTCATGTCCACATTTGATGCAGATCCATTTCAAAACTGAGTTTGAATGTCAGGAGTTTTCCATCCACACCGAGCATTTCTACATCTTTTTTCAGGAAGTTTTCCATCCACGTTAAAGAACCAGAAAGGACGTCTGCAGTGGGATGCTGACAATCCCACAATTGTCAACATTATTGAGCGGTGAGGGCGGACAATATGTTTCCAAATTGGTCATATGCCCTTGCATATGACCAATGGAGCATTGCCCCGGACCCCCCAATGTTTACAACTTCTGGCTCCATAACAGTTTTACCCTCTTGCCATGTTTCGAGTCTTAAAGTTCTTGAGTCTTTCCTCTGGATGTCTGTCTGGCGATTCAGGAGTCCCCCTGGACCAAACAAGCCTGAAAAGCTACATGGTGTTTTCAGGACAGGGCAGATGTGCCCAATCCCCCCCAGAGGGTTACAAAGTATGCAAGAAAAGTCCTCTCTAGGACCCGACCAGAGTCCAAGAAGACCTGATACTCAGAACTGCGGATTGTCACATTGACATGCAGCCGCATAAAGTGGCTATATTCTCATTTTCCAATGGACTTAGTCAGAGGCTCTTAACTATCCCCACAACTCCAGTAAAAAGCCCATTAGCTGTCAATGATTTTAGCTCCAAAGCTGGAGCTGTGTAAAGCGGTGGTCCAAGCTGCAGGACATCCAGCGTTCCTTTCCAACCGGACAGGTGACATTCCACATCCAAGAGACGCATCAGATCACCGAGCGTGACAGTTGGTAAGCCCACATGGCATGTTACTCTGCCGGTATGCTGGTTTACCTGACTGTTGTTGAGGCTGCAAATTCCCGAGTTGGAAACTACCTTTTCATTACCTCTTTAAATTCAAGCTGCCAAGTAGATACAAACATAGACAGCTGCTGTTTGTTTGGCTCCTCAAAAGCGCTGGAAGCTTTTAATGGTAAGCATTTAACCAGCCAACGATACAGCATCATTATGTTGATCAAGTTAAACATAAAAAGTTGTAATTCAAAGTTAAGAGTTTTAAAGGCATACAACCATATTTAAGTGATATTTGTTTACTTGGGAACATACAGTACAATAACTCTGTCATGTAAGTGCAATGTAGGAAATCTAATTTGATTGTTATATCATTCTGGTCATTTTTTGTTCTTGGTTTGGGCCTCTTAGTTCAAATTTATGGGAAATCTTAATCTCCTGGTCTGGGAAAATATTAATGCTACGGCGTTCCAACATTGATGCACTGCGCCAGGCCAATAAAGAAATGATTTTCCCAGTTTAGTGTGGATCAACTTGACTAACCTGCACAGCGCCTTGACTTCAACCTAATCCAACGCTTTCAAACAAGTGCAGGGAGGATGGAGGATCAAAACAGAGTGAGTAAGATCAACTTTTAAAAATGGATCTGAGTGTGGACAGGGTCACAGCAAGAGAAAAATCTGTTCTACAACATTGTGGATTGTGTGTGTGTGTCTGTGTGTGTCATTGGCAACATATTACTGCCAGTGTGGTCACTTGAGACATCAACTCCCCCTCCCCCCACACACACACACCCATCCCCTCAAGGCTTAGTCTCAATCATTTACCTTTCTTTTCTCTCGTTCTGACGAGGTGACAAAGCAGCGTGACAGATCGGAGATGCCGGCACAGTTCCAGCCAACGAGATTAAGACTAACACGAGACAAAAAAAAAAAAAAACCTCACAGACAAGCAGCTCAGCGCTCTTGTCACGCTCGGCCCTCTGTCTGTTTCTTCACTTGTAGCCAAACACCAGTAATCCCCTCCGCGCCGGGATAATGGCCGCTTGGTTGTTCGTCAACATTTGACAAAAAAAAAATGGAGAGTGTAAAATTTAGTGTTGTATTTGTTTGGATACAGAGGGAGGGGTAGAGGGGGGGGAGAAGAAGAGAGCAGAGGCCCGTTGATAATGAGCAGTTAGCGGAGGAGGGAGAGGAAGGCGGTGAAATGCCAGGTAATTACACGCTGCTACCGTCCTCGTTTCCTGCCCTGGATTCATTTTCAGTTCTACCAGGTGCACGTTGCGTGTGTACAAATGTGTGTGTTGGCACGCCACAGCAGAAAGTCCCTCTATAATCCAAAATAACTGTTTATGATGCTGAAGCACAGAGGAGACCAAATCAAGCCGAGCAAGTAGTAATAATAAACGCTGCCCATCATTTGGGCGTCATTGTAGCATAAATGATGTTATTGTATTGTCTTTCCCCCTCGGAGAACGCTTGTTGAATGATTTGATTTGAATGTGCCATTGGCCAATCAAGAATTGAGTTTGACTCTTTGGATTTCTTTTCTCTCCAATTTTTAAAATGCTTTTGAGACATTTTTTCTTTTAATTATGGCTCTCCTTTTTCCAAAGCTTTTGATTTTTTTTGCAACGCTTTTGATGTGTTTTTTGTTTTTTTTTAAACTTATTTTATGAACTGTTTTTTTTCCAGAATAAAAAAAAAAACACAATTTGTACAGAGGCCAGTAAAAACAGACATTGAGCGAGTAGAATTTGTTTGTTAACTGTTAATACTTTAATAAAGCTGCAACTAATGATGGATTTCATTTACAGCATCCATCAGCAGTAGTTCACTGACCATAAACTGAATATTTTAAACAAATTGACATTTATAAACCAGATAATGTTGTAATGAAAACCTCACCGATTGGTAAAATATTTTCAGTTTATTTATTTTATGAAATAGTCAATAATTTAAAATACGTACGCAGGGTTTTTATTTTGCAGTCAATATCCTAAAATAGTTTTCAAATTGTTTTCACATGTGAAATATCTCACAATCATGTCTATGTATCATGTGAATGCATCACATGCAAAATGTCTAAAAATCTACTGCTCCAATTAAAAGTGCACATTATCTGAACGTTGTTTAATCAATCGTTTCCTACAGTTTGACAGTGTAAGGTGCAACAGCAAAAGAAGACAAAGTAGCTTTCTTTAATCTTTTGGAATGGCCAGTTAAGTTTTCAGATCGAACAATTGTTTTTGGCGGCATTTTTTGCCTTTAATATACAAAAGTCCCAATGCAGACTCAAACCGGGGATATTATGATCCTCAGCCCTCCAGAACACCCCTGGCAAGAGTTGGTTCATATGTTTAGAATATGCTTTCCTGCAGAACTGTGTTGTGTTAAACATGGTGAGGAGCCAGTGATGACGATCACTCCCCCGGTGTTTGTGTTTTTGCCAGCGTTGCATATGTTTGATCTGAGCATGTGTGGCTGTCAGTCATTGGAGTCTTGGCTGTGCAGGCGTGAACATGCCCGTCCTGCTGAACACGTGTGAGTCAGTGTGAGAAACACACGCTGGAGGACTCCAACCCTTTACAGTATCAGTAATATTAATCCTTTACGGCACACTCGTACACTTTACTCAAACATTTATTTAACCCTCCTGCTGTCCTCGGGTCAAATTTGACCCATTTTCAAAGTTTCTTTTTTGGAAATTTGGGTTTCTTTCAACCAAATTGTCAAAAAGAGAAGTAAAATAAATGATCAGTTCATTATTTTTATTAAATCTTAGTGTTTTATCAAATGTTAGAGCATTTGAAATAAAAATGGTAAAAAAAAAAAAAAACTAAAAAAAGACAGAAACGTTGTAAAAATTGTCAAAAAAACAAAAATCAGGAAAAGCCAGTACAATTTTGAAAAAAAGTTTAAAATTTGGACAAAGAGAAAAATATTTGCAGGGTCCATGGGAAGACAACACAAGGGTTGAGTTAAAGAAGAGAACGTATTACATGTTTGATCCAGGTTTGTCTGGGAGGACATCAATTAGGGTCAACTGGGACCTCAGAGGCTTGTTGTCCCACCTGGACAAGAGGCTTACCTGCATCAGGTTTCCTCCACACAAAAGACCAAAAAGGCCAAGGTAGCGGTTACATTATAATTTCAGGGGAGGAGGAAGTCTGGACGGGAACCAGAGAGCATGATGGGATAGGTGGGATGTACCGCGGCGGGGCAGGGGATTAAGGAAATCGGGTGAGATTGTTTGGCTGCTCATTATCTCTCATTTGTTAATGACAGAGTCGGATGTTCTCACATCTGCGGTTCAGCAAATGCAACTCATAAAATAAAAACGCAGAAAACTTATTATATATATCTTATTATACTTATTTGGTACTCTTAAGTAATTTAATACATATAAATCATTACTTGTCCCCATAAATTATTTAATTATGCTTATTTCATTTTATCTTTCCATACAAAACACCAAGTCTGCTTTGAGGATCTCAGAACTGTAATTGGCATTCATTTATATGCAAACTGAAACACAAATAAGGGGACAGGACTACTTCTCCAAGGACATCTATGGTAGTTTTGGTGTACAACAAGAAGGAAAACAAGTTCACGGTCGACAGGAAGACAACACAAGGGTCAACTGGGCGCGTCACACACATGTTGTAAGTGTGGGGGACATGTCCCCGGCATACCCTGTGTCCCCATGCCTTTGCATCCATCCACTACCCCAACCTCCGCACCCGTGCTCTCCTTCTCTGTAGATGAGGGGCACATTTCCTTGGATGTTAATCTGTGAGGTGCCCAACATCCAACATGGACCCTGTTTCTAAGGATACCGGATATATTTTCAGCCTTTATTTTGATGGGACAGCAGAAGACATGAAAGGGAAGAGAGAGGGGGAATGACATGAAGCAATGGGCCGCAGGTCGGAGTTGAACCTGGGACCGCTTACGTTGAAGACTCCACCCCCCCACATGAGGAAGTAACGACAGCAAAACCGTCAGCGCATCCACATGATACAAGTCTACGTGATCACACGTGAAATTAGTTTACCAGAGTCTTAGGTTATGTATGATTAAAATAGTAAATACATTTCAAATGAAATTTTGAAATAATTTAATTAAATAAAATTATGAATTAAGAGTGTGCGCATGTGCGTCTTTTGTCCTCAGAGGGTTAAATAGATTTAATTGAATTTGACTGACTGATATATATGTTATTCTTGCCTAAGAAGGCGGGTGAAGCTGAGACCGGGTGAGCCCCACGCTGAGTGGGACATCTGCCCATTAAGTAATACTTATATATTATTATATTACTTATTTTTTATAAAGTGACCCCATTGGTAGATGTTGAGCACTGAGAGCATCAAAATCAACTTGTTTTGTCATTCAAGAGGAAATGTATTGTATGTCGTTCAACATTTAATTTTAAATACTTTGAGTAAGACAGGAGAAATAACACACTTTACTTTTTATGTATTCTGTTCCCTTCACAGTGTTTCGTGCCTTTTGGATCGAAGCCTGAGAGCTTTGGGAAAACCGAAGATAAATATATTTAATCCCAGTGGATGCTTTTTTTTTTTTTAACTGCCAGAATTCATTTCAAAGAGATGGACAAAGCAAAAAGTGCAAAAACCCAAATCACAGAGGAATTGTACTTTGTTAATTTTGAGCTGTAAATCACTTTAGAAAACGAGGGTTCATCTTTATCTTTGTGAGATCTAATTCTGGAGATTAAACCTCTCTCTCCTTCACACCTCGAACATCGCCAAAGCGTTAACGCCTCATCACCTCCACACTAAACTCCTACGTTGTACATGTCTCCTCCTCCTCCTCCTCCGCCGCTGCCTGCGATCTTTGCCACATCGCCGCCGTTCATGAACCGCTCCACACCCAAACGCTGTTGCCCACAACGCAACACTTCAGCAAAACACATCTCAGAGGACAAGAGTGCAATTAATTAGGCTTGTAGTGTGATCTTTGGCTCATGAGCTGCAGATGGAATTAAAAAAAAAACGTCTTTATCTTTCACACGGTATGATGACAAACGTACACACACACACACACAAACACACACACACATACAAAATCCAACAAGCACATGAGTGAGGCTGAATGCAAAGAGCAGCCGCTTTGCATCGACTGTCTGAATGCGGATGGAAACTCAAATATGGACACCGATTGTGACCGATAGGGTGAATAATAAAACAGAAGGCAGAGCGACGGACTCACAGGGACTTCCACATATTTGGCAGCAGTTTTCACCTTAAAGGGGGGGGGGGGGAAGAGGGGGAGGGAGGGCGAGAAGGAGAATGACACTGAAGATCAGCTGGGAAGGTCTGGTTTCCAGCAAACAGGTTGCTTGAGTGAGCGGTGAAAGAAACAGCTCGGCGCTCTGTTTCCTGGGACAAAAAGAAGGCTACTCACTGTGAAAGAGAGGATTGAAGAGAAGAATGTCCCTTCATCGTATCTCGAGAGTTTGGAGAGGACGCCGTCTAAAACAGCGGCAAACTGCAGACGGGGGGGGGAGGCACAAAAACAATGCACTGCCTTCATTTTCGTATAGTGTGTGTAGTTTTTATGAACTTTCAATCCTGCAAAAATCACATATTCAGATACATATAGATATACGTTTCTATTGTCTGGTACAGCAACCCCTCATTCAATCAAAGGGGAAAGCTTAGCCACCCACAACATTTTTTTGAATAAAAATTATAACAATAAAGTAAAGGCTATTTTAAAAAAATACAAAAATTTAAAGTATACATAAATTAATTTGTCAACCCCCCTGAAAAAAACAAAAAACAAATAAAATCATAAAAAGAGTTAAATCCATCATAATTTCTATCAAGAGTAAAAATCTAATCCAAAGAGTTAAATAATGAGTAAATAACAGGATGTGTAAGCCTATAATAAGAGTATGGTTTGACCCCACTCGCCCTAAAATAAGAGCCAAACAATAGAGAAATCCCGAGTGTAAACAGCCAGTGAAGTGAGAGGATTTGATTGGCTAAAAAGGCAATTTACCTTCGTGACGAGGGAGGAAATCATGTCTTTGAACGCCTCGTCAATCAGAACATCGATTTTGGAGTGGTACTGTTGCTGCAGAGAGGGCAGGAGGGGGACAGGGGGGTTAGCAATGTTATTTTCAGTTTATTCATTTATTATTTACCGACAGGACACAATGGCCAACGCCTCGCTGATAGGGAACAACGATGTTGTCTGTGCTGTAAGAGAGAGAAAGGAAAAACCTACAACACTTGGTGTGAACATCACACACACACACACACACACACACACACACACACACACAGCGAGGCGTGAAAAACCTTACCATCCGTGTAACGGCGCTGAGTTAAGCAGCTAATAGGGCCATTATGCGGCTGAATGACATTCCCGTCCACGCTGGAAAAAAAGCGAAGGAATCTGAAGGATACTTTTTGTGCGTCTCCCTACAATTAGAGCAGCCTTGTATTTCTCTAAAGCACCGGTCCAGCTGCGAGGACCAAAGGCTCACACAAGATTCAATTAATCCGCCATTTCATGTCTTGTTTGCCCACCCCCCCCCCCAAAACATATTCATGGCCTATTCATCACCTTTTCCCTTGAAGGAAGGAGAGAAAAAAAAGGCTGGGGCTGGCGCTGAATGGCAGCAGCAGCAGCAGGGGAGTTCATCGCTTGGCGACAATGCCCTTTCACTGGCCGTCTAAAGAACACCCAAATTAAAAATTTCAATCAACAAAGCGTATAGATCGCGGACAAATTGTGGGTCCAGGAGGTCACCGCCGCCAGCCCCAATGTTGTTTTTTTTCTTCCACAATTCTGCAAAATGGCAGTTCTTTCTCAGCGGCCGAATCTTTCTGGCAAATCTTGAGAGCTTTTCGTTTTTGTCCCTTCTTACCTCAATTAACACTGCTGCTTTTTCCGTCTTTGTTTCTACAAAAGCTGGCATAAAAAAAGCAGAGGAGGAGGAGAAGAAATTGTTTGGTCTTTGCCATTGGTGCAGCAAAAAAAAAAAAAAAAAGAGAACAATAAGAGCTTTTAAAAACATCATCTGGTCGTTGAGCTGCAGCCGCCGCTGCTACTTCAGCTCTGTGAGATGTTTTAGAATCTGAACCGGGTCAAATTTTCAACATGACACACTATAACACCGTAGTAATGTGGCTAGAGAAGATGACCATTTAAAGAAATCTGTCACATTGACATTAGCTTGAGCAGAAATAAGAAAAAAAAGAAAATTTCTTTTAGGTACGTAATAGCTCATAATTTGAACATCTGACTATAGCGGTGTTCAAAACCGTTCCCTCATTCACTCACTCCCTATTCCCTAAATCGTGAACTGTATAATGGAACACCCAAACCACATTTTGGACACTACATTGAAAATATTGTTGCATCACTAGATGCGCTGGTTATTTGTGTAACGGTGATGGGCGTTCCCAGCATCATGTAAACAAACCAAACCAAGAAAACTTCTGATATGTAGGCCTCCCTAAAACAAACAGCACTCAGGAGTAAAAAGGTTGCATGTTACATTTTCACTGTTTAGAAAAAGAAGCCTGCTCCATTTTTCCTTTTTAGTTTACGCAGGTGCTTCTGCTTCTTCTTCTCCCTGTGGAAAACATGGCCGTGTTGCATTGTGGTATAAGGGAGTACAATAAGGGATAGTACAGTGAATGAAATGTACCACAGAGAATTCCAACACACTATATAGTAGGGCTGTAGTCAAGACCACTTTGTTGAGTCCAAGACAAGTCCGAGACCGAGTCCAAATACTAGCGAGTCCGAGACAAGTCCGAGTCCATAGAAAAATGGTCTCGAGTCCAGACTCGAGTACTACAGCCCTGCTATATAGTAAACTATTTTTGTGATAGGGAACGATTTCAAGCACAGCTTTTGTACATTATATGGCAGAAAACAAGGAAAAGCATAATATGTCCCCTTCAAAAAAAATCTGAAAAAAGAAAACATGTACGTATAAAGTTTTCACCTGATGCTGATGACATGACGCTTTACATTAGCAGAGCTCACTGCAGGTCCAGTAAAGGGCCAAGCACTTCTAACACACCATCTAACATCGGATTAGCCACTGTCCAGTGGTGGACTGTAACTACTGTAAGTACATTTACTTAAGCACTGTACTTAAGTACAAATTTGAGGTACTAGTTATTTACTTGAGTCTTTCCTGCTACTTCTACTTTCAGAGGGGGAATATTGTACTTTTTTACTTCCCTACATTAATCAGGCAGCTTTTGTTACTAGTTACTAAATTAACATGTTTGCACACAAAACACATGTAGTTTATTAAATGTTTTGTTAAAAATTAGACAAACCAACAATATAACAGCTTACAACAGAAATGATTAAACCATTAAACACACGGTTGTTGGCGGCTTTTTCAGCGCTTTGCTTTATTTACAGTTTCTAAAATGTGAGGATTTTTCCGCATTGAGTACTATTATTTTCAATAGTTTAAGTACATTTTCCTGATGATACTTACTGTACATACTTTTACTTAAGTAATATTTTCAATGCAAGACTTTTACTTGTAACAGAGAATATTTACAGTGTGGTATTAGTATTTTTGGGATGTGAATAAGAAGTATTCACATCCAACAACACTCCCACTGCCAGTGGAAAAGACTCCACTTTTACATCAATAGAAAACATAAAACTAAAATGTACGTCTGAGTGCTATTCTGCTGGGTTGTTGACTCGGGTTCTTTCATTTAGAAGGAACACGATTTAGAAACAAGAAAACCTTTGCTTAGGTGGCGCTTGTGTGACAGGAAAAAAACAACTTACCCATTGTTTGTCAATCTGGGATTCAAACGATATCCAGGACGAATGGAGACGAGGGACAGGGGAGAGGACATCAGGCAAGGACAAGGGAAAAAACATAATTTGAATACATTATCAGTGATTTCATTTTGTTATAATTAAAACGGATATATCCACAGAAGTAATCATGAAATATCTTTCCACTAATGTCTTCAGTCTTTCTGTGGATTTTACATTTCCCATTTTCATCATAGCTTTGACAGTAAATAAGATATTCCATGTCAAAAGTCGCCAGGCACACATTATATCGTGACACTGAACGAAAAGAGTAATAGTCAGAATTTGCAACACATCTCTGAGTTAGAAAATCAAACTTTATCAAGTCAATCAGTCCCTGTGGACCCTGACGTATCTCTTTTTTTGGTCGGCTGTTAAAATCAAAACGTGTGGAACGAGCAGAAAGCAGACGAGTAATAAAAGCTTTTCTCCTTTTTGAAAATGCATGTTAACGATTTGGACAAAAAATGTCTTCAATCAAACACTGAAACATTTAATTATCAAGGTTAATCACACAAGTCTTTTGTGGCTGAATCGAGTTCAGTCCAACAACAACGTCAACCGAGGGCGTGTTGCGTTAGGAAACTCAGACGGGCTTTGTCCCCCTCGAGTGGACACACACAAAATTCTCTATTAGTTGACATCTCAATTCAACCTGTTAATCTTTATTTATGACATTTTGTGCTTAAAAATCACTCTACAATCTTTGCTTGTGTAAATATGTGATCTGTGTGTTCTGTGTCTTTGGAGTTCAGATATCTTGTTTGTTGGCACCTAAATGCACCTAAACATGATGGCCTCTGTGGTCTAAGGGCATTTTTATATATCTTTTTAAATTCACCTTTTAAGGGTATTTGGTTATAACATGATCCCGATGTGTTTCATATCATCACGTGTTTCATATCATCACTTAACTAATCTGTAAAGTGAGGCCCAAATGTGTTTCTGAGCAATGTGTAAAGAGATAATTTTGCCATAAGCAGAAAAGTTGATGTTTGCTTTTTGAAATCTTTTCAAATCTTTTGTGAAAACAAACCTACACTCAATTGTGTTGGGTCTTGAAACCAATTTCTAAAAGTCTTGGGTTTCACACAAGTAGCGCAATATATGAATAAAAAAAGTCAAAAAAAGTCTAAAATGAAATTTTGTAATATTGCTTTTTGAATTTGAGTGTTGTCAAACATCAGCTATGGTTCTGATGTTTTCAAATGTAGTTGTATGAGCTACTTCTGCAGGCAGGAGTACCAACGCAGAATCTAAGCAATGTCCTGCTATGGACGGGGGCAGCAGATAAACACATTTTGGACACCTAAACACATCTATATCAGTTCAAGTATAGGGCTACACAATACAAGGAATATTATGCAATATGTGATAACGTTGTTGAATAAAGCAATAACAATATTACTTGTGATAAATAAACAGATATTAAAGTCTACTCAGTTCTGCATTTCTGCTGCTTTCAGTATTCCACTAAAATACAACAAATTGTTGGATTTAAAACAAATATAAGGAAGTCATTTCCAACAACCTTGTATTAAACAAATTGAACATTGAGTTGAATATAAAAGGCAAAAAATAATGACAGAGAGGGGGTGAGCCTGGGAGCGAACATTTCCTGTTGACCGCCGCACTAATGCACTCATTTCCACACACAAAGTAAGTTTACAGTGAGGAAAATAAGTATTTGAACACCCTGCTATTTTGCAAGTTCTCCCACTTAGAAATCATGGAGGGATCTGAAATTGTCATCGTAGGTGCATGTCCACTGTGAGAGACAATCTAAAAAACAAATCCAGAAATCACAATGTATGATTTTTAACTATTTAATTGTATGATACAGCTGCAAATAAGTATTTGAACACCTGAGAAAATCAATGTTAATATTTGCTACAGTAGCCTTTGTTTGCAGTTCCAGAGGTCAAACGTTTCCTGTAGTTCTTCACCAGGTTTGACACACTGCAGAAGGGATTTTGGCCCACTCCTCCACACAGATCTTCTCTAGATCAGTCAGGTTTCTGGGCTGTCGCTGAGAAACATGGAGTTTGAGCTCCCGCCAAAGATTCTCTATTGGGTTTAGGTCTGGAGACTGGCTAGGCCACGCCAGAACCTTGATCTGCTTCTTCCAGAGCCACTCCTTGGTTCTCCTGGCTGTGTGCTTCGGGTCATTGTCATGTTGGAAGACCCAGCCTCAACCCAGCTTCAATGCTCTAACTGAGGGAAGGAGGTTGTTCCCCAAAATCTCCCAATACATGGGCCCGGTCCTCCTCTCCTTAATACAGTGCAGTCGCCCTGTCCCATGTGCAGAAAAACACCCCCAAAGCATGATGCTAACCCCCCATGCTTCACAGTAGGGATGGTGTTCTTGGGATGGTACTCATCATTCTTCTTCCTCCAAACACAGTTAGTGGAATTATGACCAAAAAGTTCTATTTTGGTCTCATCTGACCACATGACTTTCTCCCATGACTCCTCTGGATCATCCAAATGGTCATTGGCTAACTTAAGACGGGCCTTGACATGTGCTGGTTTAAGCAGGGGAACCTTCCGTGCCATGCATGATTTCAAACCATGACGTCTTAGTGTATTACCAACAGTAACCTTGGAAACGGTGGTCCCGGCTCTTTTCAGGTCATTGACCAGCTCCTCCCGTGTAGTTCTGGGCTGATTTCTCACCTTTCTTAGGATCATTGAGACCCCACGAGGTGAGATCTTGCATGGAGCCCCAGTCCGAGGGAGATTGACAGTCATGTTTAGCTTCTTCCATTTTCTAATGATTGCTCCAACAGTGGACCTTTTTTCACCAAGCTGCTTGGACATGTCCCCATAGCCCTTTCCAGCCTTGTGGAGGTGGACAATTTTGTCTCCAGTGTCTTTGGACAGCTCTTTGGTCTTGGCCATGTTAGTAGTTGGATTCTTACTGATTGTATGGGGTGGACAGGTGTCTTTATGCAGTTAACAACCTCAAACAGGTGCATCTAATTTAGGATAATAAATGGAGTGGAGGTGCACATTTTGAAGGCAGACTAACAGGTCTTTGAGGGTCAGAATTGTAGCTGATAGACAGGTGTTCAAATACTTATTTGCAGTTGTATCATACAAATCAATAGTTAAAAAAAAATCATACATTGTGATTTCTGGATTTTTTTTAGATTATGTCTCTCACAGTGGACATGCACCTACGATGACAATTTCAGACCCCTCCATGATTTCTAAGTGGGAGAACTTGCAAAATAGCAGCGTGTTCAAATACTTATTTACCTCATTGTACATTTGGTAACTGCAGTGCTAGTAGTACTTTACGTGGGGAGGAATAAATCATTGCAATACAAGCTTGAGCGTGTGTTGATGCATCTATCAGTGTTCAGTCCCTCGCGGCAGCACTTTGTTGGACTGCTTACAGTCATATAACCAAAAGATGTATCCTGGAGTTCATTCAAACCTTTAATTTGTTTAAAAAAGTAATACATTAATATGTCTTTTTAAATCTGACTGAAAGAGACAACTGAATTGTTATGTGCAATTATTTCAGAGACAATTGTACAGAAAGATTTGGAATTGCAACTCTACCTGTTGCTAAACTGTTTATGCTGTGACCCCGCCCCCTTTATTTCCTCTTTTCATTGTAGTTACTGGTCTTGCTGTGGCTGAAATTGTCTTTGTTTTTGCATTTTGAAAATGCCAATACAACACTAGAACCAGTCTCTGTGTGGATCCTCTGTGTGTGTATGAAGCTGCAGGCAGGTATTCGGGAATGAATACACAAGACAGTGTTTTTTTTGAGCAGCGGTGGCTTGTTGGAAGCTGGAGAAGAAAGCAATCTGAAGGGCAAGAGAGCAGCGAGCTTAGCTCTCTGTCTGCGGCCAAGGGTTTTGCTCTCAGCGAAGCCAAGGCTGCCTGCCTGGCACGGGCTTCACGGTCATCCATTTAACAGCTCGTGTCGAGCGTTTGGCTGTTTTCAAGTGAACACAAATACACCTGAACTGGCCGCCTGCTGGATTTTTTGGGAGGGAAAGAGTCACATTTTTAGTGGCTGCTTTGACAGTTTGACTCGACCTCTTCAGTGTGAGTTTTAAAATAAAAGACGATTAGGGTGTTTTTTCAGAAGCTGACACACTTTCACTCAGCGAGGGATGAGTCTCTGATGGGAAGCTGTGAGATGCAAACTGAAAAATACAGACCGCCCGTCCGTCTTAAGTGATTTAATCTGATATTCAGCCAAGACTCGGTTTTCTAAAAACAAAGGAAAATATTCAGCCAACGTGAAGAAGATTCCTTTTGTTCAAGTTTGAGATTATTTCAAGTAGGCGGCTGGTTATGATATCAGGCCGAAATCAGTTTGTTTCAGTGGAATCGCTGCAATTAAAAAAAAAAAAGATTCACTCACAAAGATGACATAATTCAGCGCAGAGTTCAATCTTTGGGTTATGTTGCTTATATAACATGTCTCCTTCAAAGACTACTGGAAATAAAACATCCAAAATGTAGGTGTTAGTGCCTGTTGATTTCTACCTAAATTCACCAAAAGATGTAATTCGATAATGCCTCAATTGCATATATAAACATTGGAATTTCAGAAAACTTGAAATACAAGAATAGTTTGCCTAGGGCGCTTTCACATCTATGTCAATGTCAATGTCAATGTCATATTTATTTGTATAGCACATTTCCAAGGCCGAGGCCTACCAAAGTACTTCACAGTAAGAAACAAATACAATAGAAGACACAATAAATAACAAATACTAAGAAAATAGAATACAACATTCATCAGTGCGGCTCCCCTGAGTCTATAGTTCAGTGGATTCGGGGGTGAAGTTGCAACATTTTTGCGTTTTTCAACTTCTGATATGTACCTAATCATTTTCAACTGGCGCAATAACCACATCGCAGACGACACTTTTTGTGTTGGTTGAAAGAAAATATCAGCGGAAAACTGCACTTTTAAATGTAATGGTCGTTCTTTTTTTTTAGTGGTGCTTTTTATGTTCAATTAAATCTTCAATTTGTTCAATAAAATAATGTTGGAAATGATTTCCTTTCAATTGTTTCAAATTCAACAAGCAATTTTGTATTTTACTACTGAAAGGTGCAGAACATAGTAACTGTAAGTACACAGTTTGGGTATTGCAAGTAATATGGTTATTGTGATATTCAACAATGTTACCGCATATTTTCCTCATATCATGCAGCCCCAGTCTATCAACGACGTTCCTCTTCCAGGATTTCTCCAGTGCCGTCGGCAATTCCCCCAGATGTCCCTCCCCCAGATGTCCCTGTCTTTTGGCCGGATGTATGGTTACCTGGTCCTTCTGTCTTTGACATCTGTCCAATTGAGGACCTCTGGTGGATTTCTGAGGACTATGTCCAACCTGGTCCTCAGATCTCTGCAGGGTAAATCCAGACAGCTAGCTAGACTATCTGTCCAATCTGAGGACTATGGTTACCTGGTCCTCAGATCTCTGCAGGGTAAATCCAGACAGCTAGCTAGACTATCTGTCCAATCTGAGGACTATGGTTACCTGGTCCTCAGATCTCTAAAAATCCAGACAGCTAGCTAGAATCTGTCCAATCAGGACAGCTCCTAGCTAGACTATCTGTCCAATCTGAGGTTTCTGTTCCACGACTGAAACAACTTTTGAACGTCCACCAAAACAAGTTCCTTCCCGAGGCGATTTTGCAGCGGCACCGTTGCTCCACTCGGTGCTTAGTGCCGCCCAACACAATTGCGATTGGTTTAAAGAAATGCCAATATCCCAGAGCACGTTTTTCTCCCATCCCAGAATGCTTTGTAGGCTAGCCAGGTCTGGCAATGAGAGACTATTTGACCGTTAGCTTACCTCCTGACCGGTGTCCAGCACGCAGAGCTTGGAGCACTGCTTCTTGGCGTCCATCAGCAAGTTGAACATGGTGCAGACGGACAACGGCACCCGGAAGTCCGTTGACTTACTCGCTTTCTGCATTTTGGAATCAAATGCAGATTTGGTTCTGTGGGGGCAAAAACATAAAAAGAGGTTTGTACTGATGACTGTTGCTCAAAAAAGGGCTGATATGTAACAAATGTTCTGTAGAACTGTGACACATTTTTGTGAAAGTTTTTGTTAAATTACAATAAAGTCCACAGAACTAAAAATGCTTTGAGTAACACTGTTAACAATAAGCTTTACAAAAGCAGGTTAGATTTCAGTTGTTGAGCTTTTAGGATTTTGTTAAAGGTTAGAAATGAGTTTTCTTGGATTTGTTTTTGAGCTTCTGGAGGTCTTGAACTCAGAAGCCAATTACTGGAGGGACAGCTGTGTGTTGTGTTCTATCTTTATAGTATCAAAAAAAAAGAAGGGATTCACGTTGGTAGATGTGCGGCACAAAAAGAAAAAACAAAAGAGTGAGAAGGATCCAGACAGATGTGAACCCAGAGGTCCCGATCCAGCTGTGGCGACCTCTCAGTCTGACCTCTTGACACAGGCCTCCATCATGTCGCTCGCCAGCAGTTTGAGTCTCTGCTCCAGATGTTTGGCGAACTCAGGCTCCGGCCAATGGAGGTCCAGCACGAACATCTGCAGAGCATCCAGCTTCCAGAACAAATCCTCCGAGGTGGCCGAGCCATTACTGCAGCAAGGATGGAAAGGGTTACTAACCGAATACCACAAAGACAATAACAACAACACAATTATTCACATTGAGCTTCTGTGGTTTCCTACAAGGATCTTTTACAATGCTCATTTGTTCCACACAACTCTTTTACATACTAGTAGTCTTTTCCAAACCATCCATCAGTTTTTGATGTAGGATATAACACAGTGGATTGAAAATGACACCATTTTGATGTACTGCACATTGCAGCAGATCCTGTTTTCACCCTGTGTGTTTAGGTCTCTGTTTCATCTCCAGAGTGAGACATCTCACTTCTATCCTATCTTTGTTGGGAGCTGCACATGGTCAGTAGCTCGGTAAGATCCCATCAGCTAGATAACTCTTTCTCCAGCTTTGGTCAGTCCAAGGCAGGATTAGCTGGGAGACTTCTTCTAGATGAGGAATAGCTGCACAACAGGGACAGGAAGTGGAACAGGGGAAGTAGTTCTTTTGGAGATTATGGTCAACTAGTGGCTGTTGTAGCAGTATTGTGCCATTGAGAGTGAGCTAGTATGGTAGCGCTAGCATACCACAGTTAGCCACCTTGTCTCGGCTAAAAGCCGTGCAGATTTTTAACAGCTCACCCGGAGACTGCAGGCAGATGACATTCACAAACCTTTTCCATAATATGGTCACTTTAAACAACTTTTAGGTGAACCTATTTGCATGTTCCATTTTTAGAGGAAGAGAGTCTCAAACTCTAAACTGTAAATGACAGGGGCTACACTAAATAGCTGACGGGCCGACGTCATTCATAATTTTGTTTTCATGTCTAATTCACATGATCTGTCGATGGTAATACAGCTGTGAGCAGGAACCATACTTAAAAGGCTTTACAGTTTGCAAAGAAACATTTCAAAATGTTTTTTGTTATATACTGTATTAGTCTGTAATTTCCAACTAATTTCTTTGATGTGTAGTTTTAATTTGTTTCCTGGAAACTAAATACTATTATTAGGAAATTGCAGACCCATAGACTTAGGTCTTAGCAAACATTTTTGTAATGTAAGTAACAACCAAATGCACAAAATGTCATTCCATAATTGCTTTCTAGAGTTGATTTCCTGACAACATGGGTCATAAACACAACATTAGCAGCAGAATATCAAATCCAGATATCAAACTGTCATCAAAAGCACACGTTGTGGACTGATGGATTATTACTGTGCAGCAAACTGATTTCCAAAGTTGGAAATAAATCTAAGTAGTAAAAAATGAAGGGCAGAACACTTTTGCATTTGTATTTACTGTGCACACACATTCACTGGTTTGATCCTTTCTTCACTGGCAATTTGTGCAACCAATGGTGACAAAGAAAAACATCACGAACGCTCAGTATCTTATCCCGAGAAAAATAAATAAAAATGAGTGTATTCAGCTTCTTCAACAGGTTTTTGGGTGCAGATCTGTGTGGTTTTCAGTCAGTAAACACAGCACTGGCTGAAACCGAGACAGATGGACGTCTCCCCGCCTTCTCCCCTGCGCACAGGTTACACAGCAACACATGGCAACGCTCGCCGCCACCGACATCCAAGTGTACAACCACCCGTAGGATGGAGGGATGGAGGGATGGAGGGGTGAGGGGGTTTAAAACAAGCAGCACTCACTCCCTCTCTTTTCTCACTTCGCCTTTAAAAGACTGTTACCTTAACAAGTGGCGCACAGGAATAAACGCTTTGGGCTGAGTCCACGGTGCAATTAAACACTCGGTGGCTATCCCCCTCATGTCTAATTAGTAGTGCTCTTCTCTGAGCGCGCTCCGCCCTGCTCCCCGGGGAACGGGACAATCCCACTCGCCCGTCTGTGCTCGCTAATGAAGTGCCAGCTTTTCTCTTTTTTTCCCCTTCATTTGATCGAGGAGGGCCAAGTGAAGTGAGGTAGAGGAGCAGCGTGGTTCTGTGTTGTGGGAAAAAAGGCTGGGGGAGTCGGAGTGAGGAGCCTTTTTAAGAAACGCAACCAGCCTCCTGGTCGAGTGACGGTGCCCCCCCCCAACACGGCCACCAACGCTGCCAGTTCTGCTGCAGACTCACTCACTCTAAAACAGACTGTCGGACACATTCAAACATATAGAAATGTTTCTGAAAGCGGACCGAGTGGCTGAATTCAGATCAAACCTCGGATCTCTCACTGATGTCACAGCTGAATCTACAGCAACATATCCAAAGATTAGTCTCAATTTTTTTTTTTAGTCACCGTTCCATTATCTTCTACTGTGACTTATTGCCACTCTTCATTCTAACCCCAACCGGCACCGTCAGACACCGCCTACCAAGAGCCTGGGTCTGGGCCTGGATCTGGGTCTGGGTCTGTCCAAGGTTTCTTCCAAAAAGGACGTTTTTCCTCGCCACTGTTGCACTGTTGCTTGCTCTGGAGGAAACTACTAGAACTGTTGGGTCCTTGTAAATTATGGAGTGTGGTCTAGACCTGCTCTATCTGTAAAGGGTCTCCAGATAACTCTTGTTATGAATTGATACTATGAATAAAATTGAATTAATTTCAATATTGACTAATCTCTCCATTGTTTGGGTTTAAACAACTGGTCATTTAGTCCTTAAAAATGTCCAAAATGAGTGACGACTGTCCATCACAAGTTCAGATAGTCCAAGATGTCTTCAAATGTCTTGTTTTGTCCAACCAACAGCCCAAAGTTTATCCACTTTATCAATGATTTAAATCACAGAAAAGTGACAAATCCTTGCATTTAAGAAACAGTGAACGATTTCTGCTCAATAACTGACCTAAAGTGCATAACATGTCATGTTTCAATTGTTATGCATTTCCTTCTATGCAGATTGCCTGTTTTAAGGCCCGATCCCAACAGCATTTAAAGCGGCAACTTTTTGCAACAGAATCAGTTACATTTAAAGGAATGGCTGCGGTCAGTGGATTTGTTTGTGGGGGCAGCTTCGGCAAACTCTGACACATAGCACCCAGCTGTTACAAGGCATCTCGACAGTCCTGACCTTCGACGGTTGTAAATCGAGAAAGCTATCGTAGCTAATTAGCTGTGTGTCACCATCCAGTTTAGTTTGAACCTCTTCTGTCGGAGTAAAAACTGCTCCATGCAAACAAAGTCACACCAAAGCGGGTTCTCTTGCTTTTGGGTTGTTATTTATGACTTCTGGCCAGTCAGGAGAAACAAAGGGATGTGGGTACTGGAGTCTTGACAATGAGGGGAGGGGGAATGATACAGCAAAACCAAGCATGTCTAGATTAGATTACAGAGATCTTTAAGATTTTTTTTTTTTTATTGTGTTTGACGTGCTACAATTTATTTGTTTGTAAAAGGTACTACGGTGATTTTACACTTAGCCAGACTTATAAAATAAACAATCCACATGAACAGGTGAGTAAGGACATCCTTAAAATCAATTCTACCCTCAAAACATGAAAAGTCAGGGAGGATAACATGTTGTTAAAACTGCAGGGCACTCATGATTATTCCCTTCATTCAGTTTTCTATGTGCTGATACACAGGGACACGTGAAAGCAGAACTTCTCCCAACTTACAAGATGTCAGGTAGATTTATCCCTTGCAAACTGCAAAAGAAAATTGAGTTGTTATTATTGTTATTATTACACTGATATGATTCACACTGAGACATGCACACTGCACAGCACAAGGACTCGAGACACATGCCGCATCGCAAAATCTTCCCCGAGTCTCGGAGGAACAATCGCATGCAGGCGGTGCCCCGCTGACAAAAGACCCACAGTGTCACAGAAACAATTTGAAACCTCAAACCTCCCTCTCCAACGCCGAGCCTGGCTCACGCTGACGGGAATAATGCCGCATGCTCTTCAGCTCACTCTCAGACAATGGGACTGAACAGCACGAGGCAGGTTTTGTGGATTTCAATAAAGTATTAATGTAAAAACATTCAAACTTGAGCAGGGCTTTGTGTGGGGGAGCAAAACAGCAAACACAACCAGTGCAGTTCTGACTGGAGAAGTTTCCCGATGTAATAATAAATTTTTAGTGATGTGGACTCTTTGACAAGCATGCAGACGGATGGATAGAAACAGAGCTGCGACGTGACTGATGAGCATTCGGGACAGACAAGAGGACTGTCCTGGCTAGAGGTCTTCACCCATATCTGAACCCCGAAAACCCAAAGACCCGACCTGAACAGACCTGGGTGTCAATTCATGACTAAAACTGTGTGTACGCACAAAGACAGAAACATGCAGACGCATTCTTCTCAGGTTTGTGAAACCGCACTGTATCAATATTAGATGAATATCGAGATATGAGGCTAGATATCGTATAACGTGTTTCTGGTTTTACAGGTTGCGTTAGGGTAAAGAGATGACATTTTCTGAACTCACCAGACTGTTCTAGCTGGTCTTTGATTTGCCTTTAACCACGTTGTTATATCCACGGTACTGAGGATTGTTTATCTCATTGTGAAGATATTTTGCTGAGGCACCAACGGTCAACCCTACAATTTCGATTTCAAGATATTTGGTCAAGAATATCGTGATATTTGATTTTCTCCATATTGCCCGGCCCTAATCTCAATCATTGTGGATGTGGGCGCACATGCATGCACCTCATTTCCACTCCCACAGGTAGCTATGAAAGGATGTAGAAAACGCCCCTGAACATCTGTTTGCATATCGATACTTGTCACCGCAGCACCACTCGCAAGACCTGTTGATGAGAAGTACGGCAAAAAGTGCAATTTACACAGACTGTGTCTGTGTTTACGTGTGGGAAAGGTGTATGGATGGTATAAACATCTGGTCCATGGTGTCCCTGCAGGTTCAGAACTAACTGGAGGCTGGGTCTGGGTACCGAATTCAATTCTTTATAGGCACCGACCGGATTCCCTGCTTAGTTTCAGTACTTAGGGAAGTAAATCTCATAATGGCGTTCTCTGTTCAAAGAAAAAGGTTAAAGGAATGGCAATTCAGTGTGTTTTCAACCCTTTGTTGAATAGAGAGCGCCATCTAGTGAGCTCAGAAATAAAGACAGTGGTTCGCGAAGCTTCATTTGACCATCACTACTAGTAACGTCTGATTGGCTGTCCAATGTTACAGATTGTAGAGTCTCTACGTTACACAGAGAGACGGGGCTCACTTAGTAGGTAGATAAAATGACGTATTGGTCTCAAAACGATACCCAGGCCTACTGGAGGGAGAATATCAGGTCCTAGTGTCTTTGGGTCTGTTTGGGTTTCTTTAATTGATGGATACCGGGTGAGATTAATCACGGTAAGAAATTCTTAGACCGTGTGAAGCCCTCTTGCCTAGTCTTCCCCTCCACCTCATACATACGTGTTCTCACACAGCGGCCCCATCCAGGCGGGTGCTGAGAAGCTGGGCATCTGTGGCAGCGTGAGAGGGAGGCTGGGGACTTTGGGAAGAGGGACGCTCGCTAGATTGTTAGTCAACGACCTGCCGGATCAGAGTCAGCGGCGAGGTCGACGGATGGCGGAAAACAGGAGAAAGTTAAAAGAATGGAAGAGAAAGAGGAGAAATAAAATGTCGTGCAATAACTGATCAACAGCAAACATCGTTAAAAGACAGAAAAGCCACTGCTCACTTCTATTCATTCAATTGGTTTTTAGTTGTACATTGCTCTTGACTGCCGTGTGTCCTTGCTGTCTTTTACAATCTGCTCTGCCTCCTTTTGTTCCTCTGCTGTCCTGTGGAGAATTTGCTTTGTTCCGTCTTTTATTGTTTCTGTTACATTCACACAGCAGCCAGTATCACACATCAACAAACCATCACTGCTGAGAATAAACAGACAATAAAAAGCTCACGGGTGTTTTAAGCCCCCCTGACGTCGACTTCCAGGCTTCCAGCCTTAAAACACCAAACACCAGATAAAAAAGGCAAAGAGAGACAACTCAGACTAAGTTCTTGTAAAGCAGAGGTCTTTGTTTTTTAAGCCAAGGACCCCTTAACTGAAAGAGAGATGGAGCAGGGGCCCCCTACTACATATGTTGTATAAAATGAAGTTGCATATTAAACTGGGCCTACAACAACATGTAAGCCACCCTTAAGCCTTTAGACATAAAAATACTAGAATCCTAGTATAGAATACTAAGCTATTAAAATAATAATTGTTGCCATTATTGTATAAATCATGTTTCAATGTTGGATTCATGTCAAGACATTTTCATTTTTGAAGAAAAAAATGAATCAAAATTAACAATAATTTGGAGGGAATTTCTGAGGACCCCCTGTTGAGGGGAAATCAGTGAAGACTTGTTCAGAAACATTGGTGTTGAAAAACACATGGAAACTTATTAATGGAAGTAATTTATCACTTTAATGCAAATGGTGGCTCAAATGCCTCAAAAGGTCAAAGCTGCATTGTACAATCTGTGTCCATACAGTATGTCTTCTCTAGCCGTGTAGACATGGGATCAAAATGATCTTACAGTGCGTCTTTTAAAATGGGGGGAGAAATATTGAGTGCCACTAAGTGTAGCGACAGTTTCTCTGTCTCTAAGTGAAGCATTTTGTATTGCCCTGTTGTTGACAGGCACAATACACATACACATGTAAAAGTGATGCTACAGACCAAAACAGTCTGAAATCTAATGAGCCTACACTTCACACTTCATGCAAAGTCAAAAACCGGCAGTGTCTTAAAACATCATTGCAAGTTGACGATACACTCTCTCGGTAACCCTCATTATCTTCACCCAGCCTGGCACACAACTACATCTGTGTGTGTGACATGTACAGGAACCTGTGCCACAGGAGGAGTTGCGCAACGTTTTGCAACACACGGGGACTGCATTTCACATGCAAACTTTACTACTGGAGAGTTGTAAAGTCTATATATATTATTTACCCCGAACAATCAACGGTACAGGGGAAGGTTGGTAGTTCAATCCCTGGCTCTTCATGCTGTACCATGTCAAAGTGTCCTTGGGCAAGACACTGAACCCTGAGTTTCCCCCAATGCTGCACCATCGGAGTGTAAATGTGTGTGTGTGTGTGTGTATCTGATGAGCAGGTGGCAGCTTGTACAGCAGCCTCGGCCAGTGTGTGAATGTGTGTGAATAGTGAATGGTTCCTCTTCTATGTTAAAGTGCTTTGAGTAGTTAAGACTAGAAAAGTGCTATATAAATACAATCCATTTACATTAGCTGCACCTAGCCTGCAACATAAACACCAACTACATGTGCTCTGTGTGTGTGTGTTCTCGTGCATTAACAGCTCTGCCTTTGACAGGAACTCCAGTTCTTACAGGTGACAAGCAGACACTTACTTGACGGACTGCCAGGTCTCCTGCTCGAAGCCGCGGTGGATGGACTGGGCGATGGACGACTCCATCAGGTCGATGTAGCGCACCACCAGGGACGAACAGGTCCTGCAGGTGTTTGTGGAACGTCCCATTGCACAAGTGACCTGAAGACCAGGCGAGCAAACGTAAAACCTTCTCAGACCATTTTCAATGAAAACTAAAACAGAAAACCTAAATAGATATCAATTCTATTCTACTAATCAAACGTTCAAACATCCATCCATACATCCATCCATCTTCATCCGCTTATCTGGTATCGGGTCGCGGGGGAAGCAGCTCCAGCAGGAAGTTCAAACAGATTTGTTTTTTTTTTAAGCAAGACAACAAGGTCCAGGGTGCTCAGGATGTTCAGTCAGATGATTGAAGGTGCTCTTTGGGGCCGGGAATTCAATTAAGTATAGAAAAAAAGGAAATCCAAGGAACTCTTCCTCAAAATAATGTTTTACTGGCCATTTCATAACAGAAAATTTAAAAGAAGTTGGGAGAAGCAACCCAATGATTTAGCAGCTGCTAATTTCCTTTCCTTGGACTGGCTTTGGATTTCCTTTTTTTTCTTGTTTTTTACTTTAGTTTGCTATTGGTCTGGTCCATAACGCATCATATTTACACTGTGGTGTGTGTACGGATTAACCAAATGAGATACGTGTCTGTCAGACTGGTTCCCCCTGTTCACTATGTGCAGAGCAAAGTTTCATATTGCTGGTATCAGTCTTCTCATCTACCTCCAAGTCTTGGGGAAGTGGGTTTCATTTTTAACAGAGGCCCTACTTTAACCCCATCCAACACTTCTGTTGAACCTGAATGCGAATTAATGCCCAATTTACATCATGTGTGAATAGTTGGACAATTCTATTTACCTGGCCGGTCTCTCTATAGTGGCTGGACCCAGACTACATTCTTCAAACGCTTCTTTTTTAAGATGAAAAACACTTTCTCAAGAAAATCCTGAACATTACAAGCCTTCCAAAAGCAGAATTTGCACTGTAAATGGCTGTAATTCAAGGATTTGAATCTGACTGCACAGGTGTTCATGATATTGTGTACACCCCCCCTCAAACCCCTCCATGTAGGTTTGAGGGACAGTCAAACAGATAGATAAATCCCCCAGGAGACACTAACAGTCCACAGTGAGTAGGAGAGACAAAGACAGAGAGTGTTGGGTGAGAAGCGAGCAGGCTGCTCTCTCAGGACTTCATTAGTTTTAATTCATCTCGCTCTGCTCCGTCATGATTAACACTAGCCTTTTTGGCCCTCTGGAGAGAAAATGAAAAAAAACCAGCCTCCCTCGCAAAAAAAACAAAACAAAACAAAAAAAACGCTCGCCTTCACATGCTGACAATCAAGTGAGCATTTAAATAATCTACAGAACTGCAGAGAAGTAATACACTCGTTGGAAGCAAATCCTCAAAGAGTCCAAAAAGGTCCACTGAGATTGGTCGAGCCGCGCGGCTGTCACTGCAGAAGTTTGGTTGATTTTGGTTATTAATATTTGACAAAATGCATTGAGCCATTAGAGAAGTCGAGGATTGACAAGGATCAACCCTTCTTCTCTTGTGCAACCCGAGCGTCTGATTGGTAGTGAACTCAAACAAGTCTCTTTTCTCTCACTTCAGACATAATTATGAAAGACGGAAGACCTCATTTGTCCAAACAGTCAAAACTATGATGGCGCTCGTTCTGTGTTTCGGCTCTGTCTATTGCCTCATTACGCTCCAATTTAAGTGGACTAATGTTGTGACACTTGGAATAATTATGACATTAATAGAGGATGGTAATGAGGGAAAAAAATAAAAGATATGAGACCCACACACAAAAAAAGACATTTGTGGGTTCTTCACATAATGAAACACTGAGTTTTTGTTCCCAACAGTGCCCTTGGGCTGTCTGTCTATCTGCCTGCCTGTCTGTTACTGTATTCGAGGTACTTTGGCATCAGCCATGTTAAATAACGCCTCGCATCTCGCCAAATCTCTGCTGGCTCCGAGACAAAGCCTCCGAGCCGACGGAGGGCTTGGATGGAAGGAAACAATGAGACGATTTCTTTCTCCAGCACTCAAATGAAATCTTCAACAGTGAGATGCAGTTTATCAAGAGGGAGAAAATACGACAACAACCTGAAACACAGCAGTGCAACACTTAGTCTAAAGTTTACATCATTATGTCTTACGTTGTTTTGTTCATTTTTTCATTTTCTTTCCCCACACCGTAGAGACCTTGAGATGTAGAAAAGCACATTGCAGGAATAAGTGGGTGTCCAAAAAAAAAAAAAGTTTCCTTTATTCCAAAAATCACGTCTGATGTGTGGAGGTGTTGCAGGAAATGGTTTACTAATCATAAATCTACAAAGGTAGAAAAATGATTTTGAAGCAACACAATTGGTCTCGTTTCAAGTTTTCAAGCTTCCATTGTTTGTTTTTTTTTTAAGATTATTTTTTTGGCATTTTAGGACTTTATTTTAATAGGAACGATGAAGACATGAAAGGGGGGGGAACGACATGCAGCAAAGGGCTACAAGGCGGAGTCGAACCCCAGCAGCGCTACATATGGGAAGTGAGCTTCCCAGGCACCCACAGCTAGTTTTATCGATATGAGCATCAGTGAAGATTGATGGACTGATTGATTTAACTTTCCGACTGTAGGGACATAAAAGACACTAAACAGGAAACAGGATCACATAAATTATGATGCACAGATCCTCACATTTTGGGAGTTAACAGCAGCGTGAAACTAGTAAGAGATTTTTTTTGGAATTAGTTTGCATCTTTCACTTTCTGATTTCCCATCAGAGAGAAAGCTGACCAAATTTAATTTGGAGAAAGACTTAAGCAGTGTGTGCGCATGTGTGTGTGGAGGATGATCTGACTGCTGCACACACTTGTTGGTCCACAGCCCACAGAAACTGGCAGAGTGAAGCTGTGATTACAGGCAGCAGAAAATTATCCACCGAACGGTTTCTGACACTCGGTTGGCTAACGGCTCAGATCACGGGGACCTTCGGTGTTGAACTGGATTAGCTGCATTTCCACTCAGCAGATGAAACATACAGTTTGGAGATGTTTGCGTGTGCGACTGTAACAAGACATGTCAAAAAAGCACCAGTTACACTCTCGATGCAACGCTTTTAATTCTTATTGAGCTTTAAGCCCAAATTGTAAACCTGACTCTCCAGATGGTTGGTTAGTCCAATTCGACAACGTTTCTTTTCAGAGATTGCTCCGGTGCTATTGGAAATTCTGTCAGATGTTACCAGATGTCCATCACCTTCCTCTTTCTTTGTGTTGTAATTTTAAACTCTGGTAGATTCATGAGGACTATAGTTACCTGGTCCTCAGATCTCTGCAGGGTAAATCCAGACAGCTAGCTAGACTATCTGTCCATTTTTCTGTTACACGACTGAGGGCGTTTTCACACCTAAAAAGTCCAGATAAATTGTATACATTTTTTTTTGGTTTCACAGAGTGATTATGCTAGTGCACTAAAGAACTTTCCATGACTGGAGGTTGCGAGTGCAACGTCAGAATGAACCATGATTATATACAGCATACGAGATATAAGACTGAGGTTAAAAAATAGCAGAATTTCCCTTTCATACGCTTTAGCATTCAGCCTAAAGCACAGCTGAGTCTGACAGCACGCGGTCAGCCTCACCGTCAGTTCGCAGGTAGTTGTTGAGGAGCTGGAACAGCGGGAAGCTGTCCCAGGAGTCGACAGGCTGGACCTGCAGAGCGGCGTCCATGTTGGCTCTGTACAGAGACAGAAAGGACTCGGCGTGTTGGGCCATCAACTCCGGCCACCACGAGAACGCCTGAAAAACACGGAGAGAGACTTGACCAAACGGCATCGGAGAAAAAGTCAAATACATTAACAGGAAGTTCAGCTTTCACAAACATATGTTTGCATGCAAACGCACGGCTCGACAGTTTGACAGCTAACAATGAATGTCATTTGTTTAAATTCACGTAGCAATGACTCTTGTGAGCAATGACTGTCTCTTATTTTGACTCAGTCATGACTTGGACTCCAACCTCTATGGACTCGGTCTTAACTCTGTCTCGATTAGTCCTGGTCTTGGACTTGACAAAGGTGGACTTGACTACAGCACTGTCTCACAGGCTTCACAGCCTTACGTTTGGGTTTATTGGCCACCACCATCTTTGTAAAGTTGCCAGGGACTGCTGAAGTTACTTAGTTAACTTTGTCTTCTATGATGTTAATGCTCCTCATTGTGTGTGTGTGAAAGTGAAAAAAACAAATCATCCACTATTAAGCAATTTGGCCCTCACTCGAAAGCCAAGTCTGTTCTGAACATTTTTAAAGGAAATGCATGGATATGAAGTGATATGCAAGTATCCTTAAAATGTGATTTTAAAAAGAAATGTAAAAACGCCCAGGACCTCCGAGGGCTAAAAAAGATGACCCGTTAAAAGCTGCAGAAATCTGAATAAAAGGAGGCAGATGTGAGCTATCTTTAGCTTAAACGAGGATTTAAAATAAAAAGCTTCAAAGTGTTGTTGCATCCAGAATGTGTGCAGGGGGCAACCTGCTCAGGTGACGGCTACAGGACATCGCAGAGAAAAGTGCAACCAGCCTTGAATCGCATGCTGATGCACCGAGGGCACCATTTGTGTATGACAGAGGCAGAATAGGCAGATGTGAAAGACGGGTAGAAAGAGAAGTGACCCGGCAGCAGCTCGTACTCGTGGCCTTTCCGGACGACTCATCACACCATTTCAGTTTCCTTTTACTCACAACAAACAGCATGAAACCAGCCTGACGATTCTTCAGCACTCACGCCTCTTTTATTTGCAAGACATCAATTTTAATAATGACTCTTTAAGGTTTTATGTAAAGCACTCTGAATCGCCTTGTTGCTGTAATGTGCTACACAAATAAAGCTGCCTTGTCTATGTGTTGCCGATTTCTAAACAACAGACTTCGAGCCTGCAAGCTACGCACTAGAAATGGCCAGTTTTCAAGAACATTTGTATTGTGCCACAAGGCAGGCCTGCAAGGTTCTTTGGGTGGATGATTGGAAAGATTTACAAAGAATATGTTGTACATGTTCCACCAAAACAAGTTCCTTGCCGAGATTATTTTGCAGAGCCACCGTCTCTGCGTCTGGAGCTCAGCGCCACCCAAGACGATTGGGATTAGTTTAACTGAATGCAACCACAGCACAGCGTTCTTTTCTCCTGTCCCAGAATGCATCTGTGGTGTAGCCAGACTTTACTCCTCAGCGCTGTGAAGATAGAGCCGGCAATGTGAGACTGCACATTACATTACAAAAAGGAAAAGGGCTCAATTTTGAATGCAGATCTGTGTTTAGAAATTAAATTTTCCCCCCAAAACTGATACACTACCGGTCAAAAGTTTGGGGTCACTTCTACATTTCCATACCACTCCATTATAGACAGAATACCTGCTAATTTGGGTGGGGGGGCTGATCTTTAATGCAATATCTACATTGCCCATTATCAGCAACCATTCATCCAATGTTCCAAAGGCACATTCTGTGTACTAATCTATCATTTAAAAATAAAAACACTAGAAAAACATTGGAGAACCATTTTACTATTATGTAAGCACATAATGTAATCTGATTACTGCCCTGGTTAAAAAAACAATGCAACTGATCTCAGCTGGCATTCTGTCTACAATGGAGTGCAATGGGAATTTCTATGTGACCCCAAACTTTTGACCGGTAGTGTATATATATATATATATACACTAAAAATCCACTCATAATTTCATAATCCCATTTCTTTTTAAAACTTGCATTTAGGTTTTTCAGCGAGAGAGAAAACTATTTTAACAATCCAGTGGGCAGGAAACCTGTCACACAATCACAACAGAGGTCCCCTGCTGAGGAAACAAAGAACTCACCAAGGATACTTTTTACTTCTTCAATCCATTCACACCGTCTACATTTCATCCTGGTACGACGTCCTTAACACCGAACACAACACAAAACTCTCCTGGATAATACATCACTGCAGTAAGATCACTGCTTCACCACTCTTTCCACTTACTTCCATGCAGTGGTGGAATGTAACTAAGTACATTTACTCAAATACTGTAAGCACACATTTAAGGTGCTTGTACTTTGAGTCTTTCTCTTTTCTTGCCACTTTCTACTTCTATTCCGCTACATTTCAGAGAGAAATATTGTACTTTTTACTCCACTACATTCATCTGACAGCTTTAGTTACTAGTTACTTTCCTAATTAAGATTTCTGCAAACAAAAGACATGTAGTTTATAAAGTTTTAGTTTTATTACAAATGAAACTGGCCAACAATATAACGACCTCCAGGTCCAGCTGAGATGATCAGACCATTAAACACACAACTGTTTGGATCCTTTACACTTTTTAGTTTCCTGATGATACTTAGATACTTTTACTTACAATTTCAATGCAGAACTTTTACTTGTAACAGAATATTGTTTACAGTGTGGTATTAATAAGTAGTGCAGTCTATGTTATACACAGGTATACGCAGTATACCCACTAAGAAAGCTCCAGGATTTTCCGTATTCCCACAAAATGTGCAAAGGCACATAATATACTTTCCATTATAGTTCTGATATATTTTGAATTGTCATCTGTATTTTTTTTTTTTTTTTTTAAATAAAGGTATTTCCACAGTAAATTGTTGCATACAGGTGCGTCAGAATGCAGGAAAAAAACACCCCAACCCCATCCTGGCCGAGAGAGAGAGAGAGAGAGAGAGAGAGAGAGAGAGAGAGAGAGAGAGAGAGAGATAGAGAGATAGAGAGATAGAGAGATAGAGAGATAGAGAGATAGAGAGATAGAGAGATAGATAGATAGATAGATCCGAAATATATATGAATATATACGAAATATAAATGTATACGAAAGGAAATCTTTTGTCAGTGCTTGGAAAGACAATTAAGCCATCTATCTATTCTTTTAAATCTTTTTTGCGGTGACGCAGGGGGAACAGGCACTGATGGGGCTCAGGATCCGACAAACCAGCAGAGACAGTACAACAACAACAACAACAACAACAACAACAACAACAACACAAACACGAGCGGAGGAGGGGGACGGGGACATTCACACAACAAACTTACCTCTCTTCCCTTCCCACGGTCGAATACAAAAAGAGAAGCAGAAAGGACAGTCAGATAAATAATACCAAGTCAAATGAGATTTATAAAGGTGTCTGTAGTGGTTTGCCATGGGGGGGGTTAACCTTCACCTTTATTTCACTGCTGAGTGAGTTTCCAAACCTTCTGATCTCTGCGTTTTTTATGTTGTGCATCTGTGTGTACATATTCCTTTAACATCCTCTCTTCCATTCTATATTTGTCACAAGGTTTATTTGTTAGTGATCAACATTTCCACTCAGAAACGAGTTTTGCATATCGTTCCTTCGCTGTGATGTTTGACCTGCACTCTGCAGAATGATGCCAATCCATCAAATGGTAAGACTTTATAATAAGGGGACATGAACTATCATGAAATTGATGATCACATAAGCCTACTCGTTTGTGTCCGAATGAGCCTGCTGGCAGTTAGCTGCCTGCAGGAAAGATGTCACAGAAAACCTGATGAAAGTTATGCTTTTGAAAACAGGATATGTCTAACAATGAATCAAAGATGTTTTGAAAAGGCATGTCTATTTTGTCTTGCTGAACACGGCCGTATTCTTGTTCAACTGCTTAATCTTGTTTTCAGTCAACCACTGCGCAAAGCTCGCACATTGGCATCTACGCAGGCTTAGGCTATATTTTTTAAAACTAACCAGTTTTATCATGATTTTATATCTTAATAATAGGCAGTTTGTAATGATGCAACCACGGGAGTCAGTAATTAAAACTACATACCTGGCAGCTTTGAAGAATGTGTGTGCGTATGCTTTGTGTGTGTGTGTGTGTGTGTGGGGGGAGGGGGGATTGGGAGAAGGAAGTCTGTGTGAGGTGGACCTGGTCGCCACAGACACAACTCTCCTCAGCTGTTGCTCCTGTCATATACGGCCCTGTCTCTTCATTATGTTATGTTCACATTGTATGGGTCACTTCTTATATCATAACACTGTAATACAATGTGTGATCAAGTGATACCGGATTAACAGTAATGTAAATGCTCTAATACCTGTTGATACTACAACAATGTAGAGTATAGACTCTTAACCTTGCAGTTTAACACATGTCATGTAGGCCTAAGATTAATTTCTCCATTTTTTGCACAAAACTCTCCAGAAAGTGCCATTTAATAGTTTATTTTTTTACCTTTTAGGGGGGGCATAACCCCAGACACCCCTAGGGAGAGCCCCCCAAAATAACAAATCCCAATTTAACCCCTGGGTAAATCTGTAGTTAAAGTTACAGGCTAAATAATCTAACTTGTAGTGTTTGAATCATTCTTTTATCATGTTCAAATAAACTGCTGGCCTGGTCCATTTTTAACACTGATAAATAAGAAGACATGTTCATTAATAAATCAGAAATCATGATATTTAAAATACCCTAATTAATGCATTCATTGACGTATTGTTCCTGGATGAAGTCATGCCTGAGATACTTTTATACCTTGTACATTACTGATGAAGTACCACATGAAGGAATTCCTGCTTTTTCATGCATGAAAACATGTGTGAATTCATGTTCCCTTATTATAAAGAGTTACCAATCAATGTTATTTCTCACATTAAATCCTAATCATTAAAGGTGCAATTCCAGTTAAATGTGATCCCATCAGCCTTCAACTGCTAACATGATAAATTATAAAAATGCACAAGTTTGCTCCCACATGTATCTGCCGAAAGAGGAAACTTTCTCTGTGCACACTTTAAATCTGAGTTCAACAGGCGGACATGCTGGTGTGGATTTGTGACATCACAACTAGTTTTGGAGCCAATCAGGGTCCAAATATGTGACTTAAACAAGTGTGGTGTGCAAAACTTTGAAACCTCCGTGAGAACACCGAGAGGAAACACGAGAGAGTGAAACCGTGTCGACGCTGACAGTAAGCAATTATTCTTCATCTCTAAATTTAAGCTGTGACAGCTTGTGGCGGCGCTCTGACTAAAAAGCCTCTAATTTGTAGTTAACATCACATCCGAAGCTCGGAGCTGAGATCAACTGGTCGCCATGGCAGCGGCAGAGCGCGGCGTGTTATTAATAGCTCAGGAACAGATGCCTGAGCGCCGCGCTGCCATTTAGGGCCAATCAAACCGCCACGTCTCAACACCTAGGATTGATCAGTTTTACACCGTGGTGCGTGAACGGCGCCTGCATATGGGCCGTGGGCGTTGTTTTCATCGGGCCTCCGCCGCCGATTCCAATGCAGCGACACCACCTGCCGTGTCATCTCCCACTTTAGAGCGGAGGAAAATGGACAGTGCTGCGAAAAAGTGATCAAAAACGTTAATGAAATGATCAAGCGACTCGTGGCGTCTTTGCTGCCGTCACGCTGAAGATTAATTAAAAGGAAGAGTTTCTGAGTTGCAATTAATCCGACGCAAACACAGAGAAGCAAGTCAGCTGTCAGTTACTCCCAACATAAATACTATGTCACTATAATACGTTTTTTTATTAAAGCACAGTGCGTGTGTATGTTTTTTTTATATATATATATATATATATACACACACACACACAGTATAAAGGAGCACCGTGTTCAATTGTATTTGTCTGTTGTGTATGTTAAAAAATATAAAACAAAAAGTTGATCTACAGTAAAAACATAAAGATCATATTTGAGATATTGTAAAGCTGAATGAGAGTTGAGTGTCGGGCGGTCCTAAAACAAACTGAATGGATAAGAATAAACAGAATACCTCGGAGTGATGTTCTTCGTTCTGCTGCAGGACTTCGATGCAGAGCTCTCCCAGTCGCATCATGTCCTCTAGTCGTTTCTCCGGAGCAGCCTGAGGATCCACTGGAGGCCCCAACACAGCAGGAAAACCCCCAGGAGAGAAGCAAAGACACGCGTGAATAATAAGTACCCAATGGTTAGCACTGTGGCCTCGCAGCAAGAAGGTACCGGGTTCAAACCCTGGGCGTCCCAAATGAAGCTTGGTGAACCAGTGTCTTTATTTTCTGAGCCCACTAGATGGCGCTCTTCGTTCAACAACAGGTTGAGAACACACTGAATTGCAATGCCTTAGGCCTTTATCTTAAAACCAAGATCGCCATCTAGTGGGCTCAGAAAATAAAGACACTGGTTCACAAAGCTTCATTTGGCCATCACTGGTGAATTCTATGTATACGCTTACATTGACAGCAGTCCATGTTGGGCCCAACTAGAAGAATCATGAACAAGATCACGGCTAATGCCCCGCTGTTTGTCCTTTTATCCGAAACTGTTGGCCCGGCTGTCTCGGCCAGGACTCCCTTTAAAAGAGATTATGAATCTCAACCGAAATGTCCCTGGTA
Organism: Etheostoma perlongum; assembly: GCA_026937815.1. Classification (NCBI taxonomy): domain Eukaryota; kingdom Metazoa; phylum Chordata; class Actinopteri; order Perciformes; family Percidae; genus Etheostoma; species Etheostoma perlongum. Next base: position 30,966,232 of record CM049378.1, on the reverse strand, counting down.
AAATAAAGAAAATAAGCAGAGCCTCGGCTGACTGATTCCTTCCCTACTAAAGCATATAGTTCACCGCCGGATGCTGCTGACATCCTGTTTCTCAGAGGGTGAACCCTTGACATCTTAATGACCCAATTCTTTTCTTCTGGGCTTTGAGTCCCTGACCTCTGCACACCTTTTCTTCTTTTTTGTGGTCTTTAATGCAAAGAGAAGACCTGTAAATATGCATGTCTACAGTAGAAGAAAACAACAACAACGTAAAGAAAACTGGGTTTTTACACACCTGTTTTTTATATTTGAATTGAAAATGAATAAAAAAACAATACCAGGGGAATGGAAACACTGACTGATGTGGAGTCATGTACCGAGAGAACTGAAGTGACATCTGAGTGGCTCAAAAATGAAAACCTCTCACCCTTGATCTGAGCGTAGTCGATCAGCTGACTGTAGTTGATTTGAGCTGCGTTCTCCAGACACTTCTGCACCCGTTTCTTCATCTCCTCAGGAGGCACAGGCGTGGTGATGTCCTTCATCAAAACCTTAAAACAACACAACCAACCAACCCATCTTAGGCATGTTGGAGAATTCAGCAACACAGAACAGAAACCAGACCAGAGGGTTTCATCGGCACTCACAAACCCCTTACAGGAAGTTTGTACAACCATATTTAAGATGCAAAAGCATTTAAATGTGATCCTGTACCCGTTCCTGCAGCGAGAGCGTTGCCTTCAGGGCCCCATCTGGCCGTCCAAAGGGAAAGCAGTACCTGCAGATGTAAAACGTGGGCGGTCATCACATTTAGAAACAATCTCAAGGACAGCAGTGTGCACGGGGGTGGGGGAGAGGGAGAGGGGGGAGAAGAAAAGGAAGAATCTGGAAGATGGAAGCAGCAGCAGCGAGACATCAGTGAGCGTCAACAGATGGCACTTTCTTTCATCTAATTACACTGACGAAGGGAGCTTTTTCTCACCTGCGGCTCTGTCTGAGTGCAGACAAGGCGGTTCAGGGAGGTTTCACGTTGCTAATTGACAAGTGAACAGAACTAAATAAACAAAGGCACGCGGTCAACGCAGGTCAGCCATTTACTGGACAAAAACCTACAAGCAGATGTTCTGTTCCTTCACACTGAAACAACTAAAAATATTAAAAATCATCAAGCTGAACTTTGCTTGAAGATTCAGTTTATACTTCAGTTTGTGTTGTTTATTTCCATGAACAAATGAAAATCAGGATAAGTTGTAAAGGCCTGAATTGTTTTTTGATGAATGCAACGTCAAGTGTTTCAAAGAAGCATATATGTGTAACATCCGCGATATAAGAACATGTACAGCACACACGTGTCAAACTCACAACCCGCGGGCCAAATCTGGCCCCTAGCAGGTTTTGATCCGGCCTGCATATCAATTTAGGTTCAACATAAATTTGGAACCGCATCGGGGTTTTTTCAACAATGTTTTTTCTGATGTTTTTGGGGCATTTTTTGTTGATGGCTTAGTTGCTTTTTTTGGAGCTTTGTGTCAACCAAAATAAGTGAGACGACTGTATGAGACATGCAATATAGTTATAGTGCAGTAAAGCATTTTTTCGATGAAATAAAAGCATGTTATAGTAATGCCCTTTATATGAGTCTTATTTTCCAGTGTGGCCCTTATTTATTTATTGGTTTATTTGATAGGGACCAGGCATATTAATGAACATTGTTGCATAAAAAACACTTTGTAAATATGCTAGAATTAGTCAAAATAAGTTAGGGAAGTTGAGTTTGATACCCCTGATTTACAGTATAGTGTTTGAATTCTTGTGTGACATTTACTTATGAGAAATCAGAATAAAAAAAAATAGAAAAATTAATTTGAGTATATTTAATATAATATTTAAAGACTATCTTGAAGATCTCCGTCTGGCGCCTAGGTCATAGACAGCAGCACTGCGGTACATGTGGTACATCCTCAGGTCCTTAAATTGCATCCACGTTTCCTTCACTTACTTTGATTTTCCGATTCAAATTCTGAATTTGAATTCCAATTCAAAAGACTAACCGTTACTCTAGGGCTGGCCGATTAATCGAAATGTACCGATGTCAAAATTATGAAGCTGTTATCGACGTATTTTTCACATGACGATAGTTTACATGATTTATTTCTGTTGATAGGCCTACTTTCTATTAACACTCACCAGTTGCCCAATATGGGGGCAGGCCGACACGCACAAACACTGTTGTACACATCAGACACTACATTCTGTTAACTAATAGCGTAAACATAAGAGTTTAACTGAGGCTAATTAGCTAGTTGTAATGACAGGTAGTCAGAGGTGGGTAGTAACGAGTTACATTTACTCCGTTACATTTACTTGAGTACGTTTTTGAAAAAATTATACTTCTAGGAGTAGTTTTAAATCACTATACTTGTACTTGAGTAGATTAGTGAAGAAGAAACTGTACTCGCCGGTCCTCACCGATACAGTTTCATGTGTCTCGTAGCTCTCCACAAGCAGAAAAAAAGAGGAGATTAAAATGCAACTTGCTGGTTCAAAGTTAGGACTAAAAACTTAATTAGCAGTTAAGAAATATATTGTATAGCTGTTTTACATTTTTTATCATGCAAAAGACTTTTTAAAACTTTACACAAACAAATTTATTGAATCATTCATTGAATCAAAAAAAATTAATTATTGTTCGTTATCAAGGTAAAATGTGCAATTAATTATAATTGAGCTCCCTCTGTCATTAATGACTGGCAGTATGAATGTGTGTATACATTTCAGTGGACTGTAAAAACGGATATGCCCTTTGGAGATAAATAAAGCTATCCGTATCAAATCAATTTTTATTTTAATGATCCAATATTGATAAATAAAATCCAGAACCGATCTCAGTCTGTATCATATGAAACTAGAAGACTTTTGGGCAGGGGGTTCAAAAATGCTCCAAGGAAAACTGGCACGGCCATTTTGACATCTCACCTCGAGATATCTGAATGAAATGACCCAACTCACTGACTGTAGAGTCTAATCGGTAAAATCAGTGGCCGTACCCAGACCTAGCTGTGGCATCAGACTGTTGGCGGGGAAAAAAAAACTAATCCTGATTACCAAACAGTGATCAGGTAATCTTTAAATAACCTCCACCCTGCGTAATAAAGAATAATGATCATTAGAGGCAGGAAAGGGGAGCAGCTGTAGTTTACAAGTATAACTTTGAATTAATCTTTTGGAGGCCGAGCTCAGTTTGAATCTAAATCAACTAAACTGTGGAAATCCTGGTCTTGTCTGGGGGGAACATTAGCATAATCCCAGCATTGTCCCGGCCATTGTTTACCAGCATTAGCCTCTTGTTGAGGTGAGTTAGTAATGACTCCCGCTGGCTGATCTCTCTCCGCCCCCCCACACTCTGCCCTTAACCCCTCCCCGCCCGCTCCTCTCTGTGGCCAGATGGAGGGCCCCTCTCAGACGTGAAGGGGTTTAAAGAGCCGCGCTTCAGGACAGCTAATGGCACAGGTCCATTCAGACGAGTGTTGCTCAAGGTCTCGGGGCTGTCGCTTTCACACCGCGATCACAATGTGTTCACACGGCGGCCGCGGCGCTGAATAGCAGCACGCAGATGCAGGGAGGTCTCATCAGCCTCCGTCGACGCATGTCCTGCACCTGTTGTGTGCTGCTGATGGCGCTAAAGAAAATACCCAGACTGCACTGGGTTCGTTAAGATGGAGTTAAAAATAGCATACCAGTGTTTTTTTAATATATTTTGGGTTTCTCTTCAATAATAATAATAATAATAATAAATGTTATTTATAATGCCCTTTACATTTCAAATGAAATCTCAAAGTGCTACAATAGCAACAAGTTAAAAACAGTTTCAAGAATATAACAAAAACACAGCAAGCAATAATAAAACACCATAAGACTGAAATTAAAGCAATGACTGTTTAAAAGGCCTTTTGAAATAAGAATGTCTTTAGGCCCTTCTTAAAAATCTCCAGTTTGTGGGGCTCTTAGGGTCTCTGGGAGAGCATCCCAGAGCCGTGGGGCGACTGCCTGGAAGGCCCTGTCTCCCATAGTAGCGAGTTTAGTCCTCGGTTTGTGCAGGCAGTAGGTGGAGATGGAGGAGCGGAGATTACGTGAAGTGGTGTGTGGGGTGAGAAGTTCACTGAGGTAGGTAGGGGCAGTTCCATGTATGCACTGGTGGGTCAAGAGACAGATTTTGTGATGAATTCTGTGTTTAATGGGCAGCCAGTGGAGGGATTTCAGGACCGGAGTGATATGATCATATTTGCGCCTCCTCGTCAGGACCCGGGCAGCACAATTTTGAATATGCTGGAGCTTTTGCAGGCTCCTGCCGGGGATCCCGACGAGGAGGGCATTACAGTAGTCCAACCTGGAGGAGACAAAGGCATGGATCAACTTCTCAGCATCTGGTTGGGAGAGGGAGGGACGGAGTTTGGCAATGTTTTTGAGGTGGAGGAAGGAGACTTTACAGAGGTGGCGGATGTGGGTGTCAAATGTGAGATTTGAGTCAAGTCTGACTCCAAGGTTTGTAACAGAGGTAGACAGGGCGATGTGGTGACCAAAAATGGGTATACTGCTGAGGGAGGTGGACTGGGTTTGGTGTGGGGTACCGATCAAGATGGCTTCGGTTTTGCTGCTATTTAGTTGAAGGAAGTTGTCAGACATCCATGCCCTTATCTCCTCCAGGCAAACCTGAAATGCAGACGGCAGAGCTGAGGGGAGTGTGGAGTCCATTTTTATGTACAGTTGTGTATTGTCTGCATAACAGTGGAATGAAACTTTGTGGTTATGGATGATTTGACCGAGGGGTAGTAAGTAGATGGTAAAAAGGGTTGGAGCGAGGACGGACCCTTGTGGTACTCCACAGCTGACTGTGTGGGGTGAGGATTGGGACCGTCCTAGAGCCACATACTCCGTCCTGCCTGTGAGGTAGGACTGGAACCAGCTTAATGTGGTTCCAGAAAGTCCTACCATAGACTGGAGACGGTGAAGCAAGATGTTATGGTCCACGGTGTCAAAGGCTGCCGACAAGTCGAGTAGGAGGAGAAGAGATGGTGTGCCTTGGTCTGCAGTCATAAGTAGGTCATTTACGACACGGACCGGGGCTGTCTCCGTACTGTGTGCTGCTCGGATTGAAATTTTTCATATATGTTATGGCTGTGAAGGTGATTGTGGAGTTGGGCTACAACAACTTTTTCCAGGACTTTAGACAGGAACGGCAGGTTTGAAATGGGTCTGTAATGAGCCAGGATATCAGGGTTGAGTGACGGCTTTTTCAGATGGGGGCGGATAACTGCAGTTTTGAGAGCTGGGGGAACCTGACCGGAGTTGAGTGACTGGTTGAAGATTGCTGTGATCAGTGGACTGATGACTGTTATGTTGTATTTTAATAATGGTGTGGGGAGAGGGTCCAGTGAGCATGTGGAGGTTCTCATACACTTTATGATTGTCTCCACCTCTGTCTGAGAAGTCCCTGAGAAAACGGAAAATGTGTTGAATGGGTTTGTGAGACTAATTTTGGAGGAGGTTGGAACTGTGGCAGAGATGTTGGCCCGGATTGAGGCCACCTTGTTGGTGAAAAAGTCCATGAACATATTGCATTGACCTGTACTGGTGTCAGCATGTGCATATGTAGGAGCTTTGAGAAGAGAGGTTATTTATGCAAACAACTGTTTTGAATTTCCAGTGCAGTTTGAGATTTTTTGAGAAAAGGTATAAAGACCTGGCTGCGGTGAGTGCTTTGGAGTATGATTTTTGGTGTTCACGGTAGGCCTGTTTATGGACATGTAAACCAGTGGAGGTAAATTTCCGCTCCAGGGCCCGGCCAGCTGTTTTCATCTTCCGGAGCTCTGTTGTGTACCAAGGGGCTGACCTAGAAAAAGTAACGGTTTTTGTTTTGATTGGTGCATGTAACTCAAGGATATTGTAGAGGCTGGAGTTATAGTGGTCAACAGAGCCATTAACTGATGCGAACTGTGTGACTGGTGGAATTTGCTGTATGTCTTGGTTAAGGAGGGTGGTGTCTATTGCTTTTACATTTCTGAACTGGATTTGACGTTTTGTTTTATAGTAGGGACTTGCTAGGGGCATTTTCAGGGAGATAACCTTGTGGTCAGACACGCCCAAGTCATAGACTTTCATGTTGGAGATGGGGGCATTGTCTGTTATTATCAGATCAAGAGTGTGGCCTTTTGTGTGTGTAGGTACTGTGACATGTTGTGTGAGATGTAAGCAGTCCAGGAGTTCAAGGAACTCTGCAGCAGGACGGTTTGTTAGGGAGTCAACATGGAGGTTGAAATCTCCCATAATGAGTATATTATGGGTTGTTGCACAGAGTGATGTGAGTAGATCTTGCAACTCAGTGATAAATCCAGGGTGAGGTTTTGAGGGGCGATAGATGAGGAGTATTGTTATTACTTCTTTCTGAGATCTTCAAATCACTTTACGTCACAACTGCGCATTTGGAAAGTGTGTTTTTTGAGGTTAAGATGTATTTTTCCTGAAATTCCATGCAGCCACAACACTGGCACATTTACAGAAATATTGATTAATAATAGAGATGCGTGTGATACTGTCTAAAATGCTGGTATTCCTATTGGCAAGTACTGGAGTTTATGCAGCGATACATAATTTAACTTTAAAGTAGTTTATTTCTGTTCTTTTCCTGTTATGACTGACTGTCAAACAGCATAATTATTATAATAAAAGAAAGTTTGGTGGCATTCATGGTTTCTTTCCAAGGGTTTAACCCGAGCCAGGCTGTTACAACAAAGATAGAAATCAAATCACATCCATTGAGTGATAGTACCATACAGCTGTTAAAACATGGTTTTTAGGAGCTTTGTATCAACCAAACTGTAAGTGAGAAGACTTTATGAGACATGCAATATAGATATAGTACAGTAAAAGATATTTTTTGATGAAAGAAAAGCATGTGAGTAAACTAAACATGTCTGGCCCTTTATATGAGTCTTATTTTCCAGTGTGGCCCTTATTTATTTATTGGTTTATTTGGTAGGGACCAGGCATATTAATGAACATTGTTGCATAAAAAAAACACTTTGTAAATATGCTAGAATTAGTAAAAAATAAGTTAGGGAAGTTGAGTTTGACACCCCTGATTCACAGTATAGTGTTTGAACTATTGTGTGACATTTACTTATGAGAAATCAGAATAAACAGAAAAAAAGTAGAAAAAAAAAATAAGTTCAGTCAGTATTTAAAGATCTTGAAGATCTCCGTCTGGCTCCTAGGTCATAGACAGCAGTACTGCGGTATACTCCAGTACTTGCCAATAAGAATACCAGCATTTTAGACAGTATTACAAGCATCTCTATTATGAATTAATATTTCTGTGAATGTGCCAGTGTTAGCCATTCGGCTAATTTGTAGCTGTGGTTGTTTGGTGAGATGTTTGCAAAGCACAGGTAGGCCTGGGCAATGAATTGCCTCTAAAGTATTGAGTATCTAAAAATGCCTCATCGTTCAATATCCAATTACATATGGAGTATATCATCAGCGTCAGTGAGCCAATAAGCATGCTTCTACCAAGATCTAATAATGTCTGTACGTGTCTGTATCGGCTGATACACAAGTTCAGGTATCGGAATCAGGAAGCATTAAATGGTATTTGAACATCTCTAATTAGTTACATAGAAATAGAAATAAATATAAATGAAAATGAGAAAAGTTTTCTGTAGTTGAACAGCACAGATATGAATGAAAGCCCCCCGGCTTGCACAAGCTGTTTGTTGCTTTGTGATTCTAGTGAGAAGGCGTGCCTACCTAAAATGTGTGATCTGGTTCTCCAGCAGAGCCATGAGGCGACCCCTGATGGCCTCAAATTGCTCTTTTTCTTCCACAGTCACCGTCCCCATCCCATCAGGCCTGACGAGACAGAAAAGAGACACAGGACACATCTTTACCTCTGTGGCTACAGATCACAGACTCAATGTATAATTTAATTACATTTTTTTATTGTTTCCCTGTTGTTACAACTACACACAGGCCTGAAACACACACACACACACACACACACACACACACATGCTCAGGTCCTACACATGCACTAATGGAGAGATGTCAGAGTGAAGGACCTGCGACTGCTGGACAGTATAGCCCGGCCGATATTAGGCATTTCCCGGTCTATCTGTATCAGCATCCATAATGGCCGATTTAAAATACCAAAAAAAACAAATGATTTTGATTAATGAACATTTAAAAAATAAAATAAAAAAAACAGACGACCATGTTATGAGTGTTGGTGTTGCATAGTCTGTCCACCAGAGGACGCTCTACAATGTCCCTGTTAGTGATGGCGTTGCATAGTCTGTCCACCAGAGGACGCTCTACAACGTCCCTGTTAGTGATGGCGTTGCATAGTCTGTCCACCAGAGGACGCTCTACAACGTCCCTGTTAGTGATGGCGTCGCATAGTCTGTCCACCAGAGGACGCTCTACAACGTCCCTGTTAGTGATGGCGTCGCATAGTCTGTCCACCAGAGGACGCTCTACAACGTCCCTGTTAGTGATGGCGTCGCATAGTCTGTCCACCAGAGGACGCTCTACAACGTCCCTGTTAGTGATGGCGTTGCATAGTCTGTCCACCAGAGGACGCTCTACAACGTCCCTGTTAGTGATGGTGTTGCATAGTCTGTCCACCAGAGGACGCTCTACAACGTCCCTGTTAGTGATGGCGTTGCATAGTCTGTCCACCAGAGGACGCTCTACAACGTCCCTGTTGGCAACACTGACTGTTTTTGTGTTGAGTTGTTGTTGTGTTTTTGTTCAAAGGACTTTAAGTTTTACATCTTAAGTTTGTATTTTTATACATTTATCAGAACTAATATATTGTAATGTTCCTTTGTTCTGTTTCAACAATAAAACAAATTATTATCATATTTTAGTGAGAACTCATAAATAAGTACAAATAACTGATGTTGGGGAAATCTGTTCGTTTTGTTACACGTTTCTGGATTTAAAAAGAAATATATGTATATATATCGGCCGATATATCGGCATATCGGATTTTTAAATAACCAAATATTCGTATTGGTATCGGCCTTAAAAAAACCTTTATTGGTCGGGCTCTACTGGACAGGTGCCCTGACCCTCTGGTTCCCAACCCAACTCCCTACGGACTGAGCTACTGCCCCCCCTAAAATACTGTAGAAGAGGGATGTTGTTTTTTTCAGCTAAAATTCAGCCTTCAGGAAAAGTAAAATAAAAATAACAGGGTTTTCCCTACATTTATGAGATTTAGGTGCAGCACTCAAGTCTTTTTGGTTATTTATTATCTGCTCTAGCTTTTCCAACATTTTAGACAAAGATACGGTAATAATAATGGTCCAAAATGATATGAAATTGCATTTCTTTTATTGAAAAACGTTACATTTTCTTGACGGATGACCCCTAAACCCAGTCATATTCATTCACCTAAATCTTCTACATATCGAGGGAAAACACTGGTTAAGATCATGTGCTACGTACAGTATTAAAGGGAAACTATGCAGTATTTTTTTTTTTTTAGCTTAATTGACCTTAACTGAACAGTTTCAGAGTCATTCGATTGGTTATATGACTGTGTTTGAGTAGAATGGTGGTCGTCTTGCTCCCCCTAGCGCTTGTGAGCCTTAGCATCGGGAAGTATCGCGTGACATCAGGTCTCGCAACGTAGCAAAGTGCTTCATGGCATACACGCCCCCCATTCAGGAACCGGCTAACAAGGTAGCGATGGAGTTTTTCACACTATCGTCATGGCTGAGCCGGCAAAAAAAATGCAGAAAGCTAGGAAAGCATTGTCGGAGGAACAGGAGGTTATGTTGTGCTGTCATTTATCACAATACAAGAAAATCTTTCATTCCCTCTGCAAAAAAAAACCCCTTTTAACCACATAAAATAGTGTTTTAAAGATATGTTTTGAACGTGTATTTTTTAATGAGCCTTGTCGAATGGTTTGGGACGGACAATAACGCCATCCATCCATCCTGACGGCTCTAGTGCCTGGTAAAGGTATGGCACACATTCATTACATCACATTGCAAAATAGCCAAATAAATGCCAATTTGCTCACGTTGTTATTTTCTTTATACACACACACACACACACACAGTATATGGGTGGGGCAAGTTGCGGATCATTGATAAGATAAGATAAGTCGCATGAGGTTGCAAAAACAAACATGGTGACACATCGCACGTGAACATACTGTTGTCCAACACAAATGCAATCAACTACAGTTAACATTCACTTAGTCTCAGACCCTCCTACTCCTTCTCCTCCGCAGCGCTGTGTCTGGCAAGTCCACACAGCATTCTGGGATGGAAGAAAAACGTGCTCTGGGTTATTGGCATTTCTTTAAACCAATTATAATCGTCTTGGGCCGGACGGAGCCACGGTGCCTCTGCAAAGTAGCCTCAGGAAGGAACATGTTTTGGGGGACATGTGTACGTTCAAAAGTAGTTTTAGTCGTGCAACAGCTAACTCCAATTGGACAGATAGTCTAGCTAGCTGTCTGGATTTACCCTGCAGAGATCTGAGGACCAGGTAACCATAGTCCTCAGATTGGACAGATAGTCTAGCTAGCTGTCTGGATTTACCCTGCAGAGATCTGAGGACCAGGTAACCATAGTCCTCAGATTGGACAGATAGTCTAGCTAGCTGTCTGGATTTACCCTGCAGAGATCTGAGGACCAGGTAACCATAGTCCTCAGAAATCAGCCAGAGGTTAGAACGTCAACACAAAGAAAGAGGAAGGTCATCGTCGATGGACTTCGAGGTAAATCAAGGCCTTTTCAAACACTAAATCTAGAGACTGTATCTTTAAAATGCTGTTAACATTTCACCACAGACGCCCTCCTCGTCAGACCGCCTCACTGCAAACACCAAAAAGAAACCAAAAACACAGGCAAGAAGTCAATGCAGGAATCTTTGAATTTGTCTAGGTTCAAAGAAAAAAAGAAAATCTTCCAAAATGTAAGAGTCTTTGAAAAAAATAACCAAGACTGCTTTTCTGTCTTTGTTTTTTTTCCCTTTCTCGTAGTGACAGGATGGACGGGCTTGTTTTCACCAAACTAACCAATGAAGCAGCCAAACTCTCCGCGCTGACCTCAAAGTCAACCAATCAAACGGAGAGCCTCCTCTTCCTCCTCCGCAACTCGTCGGGCCGGCAGGAGGAAAGTCGACAAAGAAAAAAAAGAAATGTTAGTTGAGCGCTTCATTAATGTTTTGTAAAAGCTTTCATTCCCCTCTTGCCTTCGTCTGAATAGGCACTCTGGCAAAAAGGAGGAAAAATGCAATCAGTACCCAGAGCGACCAGCCTTGACTTCGGAGGCTTTGTCTGTGCAGCTGAAGGAGAAAAGCACCCCCTCCAAACGGCACTCGCAGTCGCTGGAGGGGAAGAAGCGCGGAGGTTGTCTGTTAATGAGTTGTTCTTCTAAAAGCCTTCGCCGGTTCAGCCCCTGACCATCGCACCTCAAGTGCCAACAGCGAGGCTCCTCGAGGCGCGCTCCTGACTCTCCAAAGTCCAAAAATAAAAATTAAAATGTGACGAGAAAGGCAGAAGCGGCACACGATTTGCAGAGAGGAGAGAGATACTCAACAGCCACTTATTAGTTATGAAAATAATAGTGCTATTTCAGCAGGGAGGTGAATCGCTGATGATAAAAAAATTTTAAAAAAAAAATCTATTTTACAGGAAAATTCTGACCAAGCTAGCAGAGATAATACACAAGGAGTTATGGACAAATAATGCAGCCTTTTAATAAATCAACAACAAAATAATGTTTATGTATGTGTGATGTAAATACCAGACATGATTAAAAATAGAAAAATCACAAAAGATAGAATTGATGAAAGTAGATAAAATAACTAATTTAAATACAAAATTATATTAAATTAAATATTACTTAAATTGGAGTAAATAACAAATTTTCATAAAATAGAAAACAACATATAGGCTAACATGTGACAAAAAAATATATAAAATTACATTTGTGTTAATCTAAAAATAAAAATAAATATACAATATAAAATGAAGTATACCAATTTACATAAAATTGAATTAAATCTTAAGGAAAATAAAAGGTAAAATGATGGTGGAAGCTTTTGGCACACAAAAACATCGTAAAATAGACATGATGCAGTGAAAGTACATGAAATACCATAACATAAAAGACATGAAGAAATGAAATTATATAAAATAAAACAGTATGGTTAAACCAAATGAAAATGTTATTTTTTACAAATTACACACAAATGAAATTAAATTACATTTGTGTAAATGAAAAGAAATAAAAAAAAAAATAGATAAAACCAAAAAATATAATTTACATAAAATTCAACTAAGATGTTTTTTTTAACCCATTGGCAACTAGCCGGGGACTACAGCTTAACATTAGCCATGGAAACGGAAAGCTCCTTTTGCTATACAGTTAATTAAAGGCGACTGCATACGACTGCGATATGGCTCATGCATTTAGTCAGTGAGGAATAAATGTTGAGGACAGGGCGGTGTTGGGAGGGCGGAGGCTGTAGACGAGATGGAGGCTGACAATAGCATGTGGTCACGTATTGTGTGAGAACATCAGCGCCTCTCTTCAGCTCCACTCTACTCCATTTGTTCTGTAATGAGAGCCAGCTTTCTCTGCACAACAGCACTTGTTAGCACAACTTCTAAACCCTGTTGTTCCCCAAATCTGTCAATTCATTACCCCCCCCACCCCCCCTCATCACCCCCTCCCCTTCCCACAACCCCGTATTTAACAAGCACCAGTTAATCCCGAGGGAAACATAAAGCAGAGTTGTTGGGAGGAGCGTGTGTGCTCACTCATGTAAAGGCAAAGAGAAGCTGGCTTTCATGCTGAAGCCGCCGCTGTGCTCCTGGGGGCCCCTGATCGGACAAATTAAGATGTGGGGACTGTGTGTGGAAGTCTTGGATTCAGAGAATTTCGGGTATGACTTAATAGGGGAGGCAGCGGGGCTGTTGGTCGGGTCTCTTTCAGCTCACTGTGCCTCATGCTAAAGTCTGTGTGCCTCCCTGAGTTCATTGTTAGAAAGATCACAACATTCCCTACACAGTGACAAATGAATGCAGAAAGAGTTAAAACTGTGGATGGTATAGCAAAGTAAAGATCATTTTGCTTCTGCTGCTGTCCACTCCTGCACACTGAGTCAGAATATTCCATCCAGTACACACGCTGAACAATTAATGGTTTTCAAACTAAAATCGCGATTTGAAAGAATGCGATTATCTAATCATAAAATTGATCAAATGTGCAATATTTTATTGAATGTTTGGTGTTTTTATTCCTCTTCTAAAGATAAACCCTGGAATAACGTTACATATCACAGAAGATACAACAAGTCGATCCGACCAGATAATAGGATTGGTGAACTAGAAATTTAGAACGTGTTCAAATCCAGCATGACAGCACTCCCGGAGCCATGTGAGCACCCCTGGCGCATCACTTAAAGCGGCACTCTGCTATTTCTGTGTCGACATTACGGAGTTGAATTAAAAACCGTTTTAAAACATTTGTATCGGCAGCGTTTTGATTCCAAAAAGCAGCCGAGAGGTATTACAACAGCTACTGCTACAGTATCCTAGAGCGCTATGAGGAGCGGTGCTAAAATGAGATAAAACAAAGTGGTAGAGCGAGCTACCGAAAGAACAGAGAGAGTGGTGCTTAAAACAAAGCAGCCGGTCATACCGTATACCTCGCTGTGCTTCGAGAAAAGACGCCAAGTGTGAAAATGGTCTAATACACACTGATGTAAAAATGTCAGACGGACAAGGTGGAATATTTAAAATAACTAACAGAGGAATAGATGAATGGATGGATGGATGGAGGAATAGATGAATGGATGGATGTAGAGATGGAGGAATATGTGAATGGATGGATGAATGGATGGATGGGTTTGATGTAGAGATGGAGAAATAGATGAATGGCTGGATGTAGAGATGGAGGAATAGATGAATGATGGATAGATGTGGAGAAGGGGGAAAAGATGAATGGGTGGATGGATGTAGAGATGGGCGAATAAATGAATGGATGGATGTAGAGATGGAGGAATAGATGAATGACGGAGGAATAGATGAATGATGGATGTAGAGAAGAAGGAATAGATGAATGGATGAATGATGTAGAGATGAAGGAATAGATGAATGACGGAGGAATAGATGAATGATGGATGATGTAGAGATGGAGGAATAGATAGATGGATGGAGAAATGGAGGAATAGATGAATGGATGGATGTAGACAAGGAGGAATGTATTAACTATTTCTTTAAGCTCTAGATTTATTTGTGCTGACAATGTTGAAAACTACAGACTCCTTTTAAGATTTCCCACCCTCTCCTTTGAGTTTTCAGTTATTTTGAAAAGGAATTCACACACAAGCCCCTTAAGAAGTGCCTGAGGTTCTTCTCATCACAATCAAATGGTTATACTGTATGTAAAGACAACAAATGCAGAGTTGTGGGTGTAATTGTTGGGTTGTTCAAGTGCTGCTGGGAAAGCGAGTAAAAGCAAACACCTGTCGTAAGATGTTGGTTAACAGGTTCAACCTGCATAGTTTTAGGTCACAACACACTCAGATTAGAATCCTAATTCACTAACATTTTATCATCACTGACAACATATTGATACATTTAAACCCCCAGTGCCTGAGAATCAGATGTGAAGTGACTAACTATTCGATGAAGACAGAGACAAAATGAACACAAAAGCACAGAAAAGTCTCTTTCTTATGAGGTGAAGTTAGTGGCTTTAATCAATTCAGTGTGCTGGAAGCTGAAATATTTTTTTTGTCTCTGATTGCCACAAAGAGCTCATCAAGATGCGTTTTTCTCCCCTAAATGTCACTCACACCCTCCACTTCCTCTGAATCGAATTACGGCACAAAACAAATCGGACGAGGAAGGACTTGGCAGGCTGCCAGAAGGAAAACGCGAGCGCGTAAAAACACAACCCAGTGTGGTGTTTGGTTTGGTGTAGCCCTCCTCGCTGTGCCATTAAACCCAGTCAGATGTGTGCTCATGCTTGGGCTCACACGGTGGAGTGGGGAGCGATGCGACAGCTTGTCGGGGAGGGGGGGGAGGGGGTTCAGACACATTGTTGCTGCTAAATGAAGCGAGCGCGTTTTGGAGGCGAGGCTGCTGTCGGCGCCGCTCCGGGAGCCGAGGAGGGGAGGAGGGGTCCGTGGAACTCAGGTTTGCGTGTTTACAGTCAATGTGTCTCAAGTGTAAACGATAAGTAACCATATCCGCCCGAGGGATCCTACCAAGCCCTCCGGCTGTGTGGTTCAGATGTCAGTCGACATAAGAGTCGTCAGGAGTTGAGCTGGCCGAGTGGCGTGGCAGGCTAACCGAGAGTGGACGCCACTTCACTTCAAGAGGTGTGGAAAGGAGATTAAGCGGAGTGGCAGGTGATCATGTGTGTCACCTTCCTCCTTCGCCCATCACCTCTCTGGAGACTGGGTGGGGGATGTTGTGCGAAGGGTTGGGGGAGGTAAAAGCTCCTGTCGCATCCCGGGTTGGTGTGGCGTAGATGGCTCGGCGAGGGAAAGATCGGACGTGACAGGTTGAGGAGGGAGGAGGGAGGCGAGCGGACCCCCCACGGCTCTGGTAATGCTCCTTTAACCCCGATCCCAGCTCAAATGCACCCGTCTCGTCAGACTTCCACAGACAGGTACAAGACGAGTCAAAGTGTCACAGCAGCTTCCCCCTGCGGAGGTTTAATTGTTCCATCACATCCTGCAGCACGAAATATGTAATGATGAAGCCTGCAGGTCTTAATAGCCACATACTTATCAAGTGGTCTCGTGTCCAAATAAACTCAGATGCAATTTAATTCACCTTGGTGTGTGTCATTTCATTATCCATTATCACAGAGGCCAGACACTGTAAATGGATACTTCCACAGTAACAGAAGAAAAACAAATATGTGTCTCAAACCACCTTTAGTGAATTGGTGCAGGGGAGCTCCAGTTTCTTCCAGGACGAGTGAAAAAAACCTAATTTTTACTGATCAAAAGAAGATCACATAGAATAGCCTGCATGTGTGTGATTTGGTTAAATAGACAGTTCAGAGAAACGGTAGTTTTGGGATGTTTTTACGGTCGTTCCCACTTTCCCAGAGTCAAAAACTAAGGGTGGTTAATCTCACTGTTGGTAACGCGATAGGACAGGACAGGAAGATATGCGAGGCATTTCGTTTTAGAAAAAAAGAAGAAAAGAAACCTAAGTATGAAACTACACAGTGTCATTATTGAATCCTAGAGACAAGGGGGCGTTAAGGCTATAATAGGCCTGTGTGCGGTTAACTCAGCTGCTAAAGGCAGTAATAGATCGCCAGCTTTGGTTGGTCTTAATTCCTGTCAGGTCTACCCGGCAACACTGAAACTCCTGCGTTGTTACTACGCCACCTGGAGAAACTAAGCAGTGTGATAGCTTAATACTAGTTAGGTAGTAGTCAGTGGAGTTGAGGGGTAGGAATAAGATGTGGAACACAGGATACTATTTTAAAAATCAGAGACAGATGAGACAATGGATAGAAGGTAAGATACTAATCCAGTCTCTCTCTCCAGACTCAAATTCGTTGGAATAATAATTTTAAAAAAAACATGCTGGGGGAGGTCAACAGGGTCTGATAACTTTCTTAGACAACATAAGGAACGACCTGGGAGCCGGGATCCGGTAGTCTTTCTCTCAGGATCTCGCAGGACAGGATTTTATTTTTATTTTTTTTTGGGGGGGGAGTCACGTGATCGAGACATGCCGGGAGTATTTTTGCAGGCTCGGGATGGGAGTGACAACTGATTCCCGTGTCTCCCTCTCAGCTTTGTCAGAAGGGAGGCCCAGAGTCTCAGACTTTAAACCCCCCGCTCTAAACAATCACATCGGCTCTCCAATGCTTCTTTGCTGCATTTACACTTACACTAGAGAAGTTATAGTCACATTGCTATGAGGTGGTATTGGGTGTGGTAGTATCGGAGTCATTTTTTGATTAAAAGTAAGAGTACATGCTCACGCCATCGGACCGATACCTCGGTATCAGTACATCCCTAATCCAGGCATGTGAGCTTCTGGCCCTTATCATCGCTCTGCTACCTTTAAACACCAGGCATGTTGAGCAGCTGGGATCTCTTAAGCCTGGAATTCATTTATAAATGTATTCAAATGCTTTTATTTGTTGACAACTGACACTACATTAATATTTAACAGTGCTATGAGCCTTCTATAACCGGACTGAGAGCTGTATCGGTGTTCTCAGACAGATTTTTAGTGGGTGTCGGGCTCTTCCAGAGCTGTCCCCGTGTCACTGATTCAGTTTGTAGGTGCAGCCGAGGGGAGGAGAGTGTCCGGTTTCACTCCTCTGCTCTTCGCAGATGGTGTGGTTCTGTTCACTTGAGCGGTTTTCGACCCAGTGTGAAGCAGTCAGGATGATATCTGATAGGATCCGATATGTTTGGCATGTTAGCTCCTATACATTTGGTTACCCCTATGGAGAAATACATACCTTTAAAACCAAAACATCTTTCGTGTGACTTGACCCCACCTGCGAAGTGACTTGTGAGGCCTCCTGCAGATACTAGGCAATAGCATGCTACTATCAATACAGAAGCGTCACCGTGACAACCACGAGTTGGCTAGGCACGCCCAGGAACGCCCATCAGGTGAGTATGCGTCACTGTCCTTTGTAGCTAATGTGACTGTAGGGTCAATTTGGAAATGTGATGCACCTGCAACAGTTGGACATCAGGGGTAAGGTACAGTGGATTAGTAAAGGCAGTATTTTTACAAGCTTTTTTGAAAGAGGAGGATTTTCCCTGTAAAAAATAAATGGGTTGTCTACGATCACACAAATTTAGGTGTTAAATGATGTAAATTTTGAAAATGACCAAGTTACTTAACCGATCTTAGACCACACAGGGTTTAAAGTCTCTCCGGAAAACGCTGACGCCGATCTCTGGGAGGCTTTCACCTACTGGAAACATTTTCACTTCTTTATTCAAGTTCCAACATGTTTCCCAGTCAGAACTGAGTGTGCTTTAAGAAAAGCACAGTCTGATACACACTGAATTTATCGCCTTGAAGTATTAGTCAAGTACTCTCCTGTTGATCACTCCGTGGTTTCTCTCTTTGTCCCCTCTGCCTCCCGACGTAGATTTTGTCTCATGGAGCAGCCCTCCGGGGAAAACTTGAGTTCTGTAATTAAGTTGTTGTTTTTTTTCACCTCCGAGCCTGCCAGCTATCCAACAAAACCTCTTTTTCCCATCCACACCCACTCAGGCAGCTCCATGAGCCCTGAATGGGCATCAATTATTCAAATTACAGCTCCAGCTGACAAAAAGCCAATTCCAGTTGCCCCCCTTCCCCCTCCAATTTATATCTGGCGATTTGCTGGAGAAGATAATCATTATGCTTTTTAATTGACTAAATGAGTCGAAAAAGAAAGAAAGCACAGATACCAGTAATTACCAGTCAGGGAGTCAAGCAGGGGCTGATGGGAGTAAAGTGGAGAACTGAACTGCTGGAGTGACGCTGATGCCAACGAGTGGCTAAAAGACACTGCCGCTGCTCATATCTGGGCAGTGTACTGAAGGGGACCAAAGCTGAGCTCCCTCTCCAACAAAATCAAGACAACTTTACCTCCCCATCTTCTCACCGTCATCACCTCCCAACAACATTTTCTTTTGCCTATATGTGTTTAAACTTTGGCAAATTGGCACCAATAAACGTATGCCGAATTAGTCATTGGTAGTTCCTGTTTGCAGTGGACCCATGGATGTTCAGACACCTATCACTGGATTACTTTGACACTGAAGAAAACTTGAAAACGTGATGATTACATGGGTGGGTCAAACCGTACCGATGTCCCCCCGTCTGAGCCTTCTGGGAGATAAAACTCAAGTTCCAGATGTGACAAATAGTGCCGCTGATAAGTCTCCGTTGCTAGAGTAATACTGAGGCATTGGACATCACGCTCACATCCGATACTTCAAGAATGGAGCGTCTTAGTGACGATGAGGAAGTGTAATATCAAATCCCGTTGGCTAGGATAAGAGGGAAGGGACCTGTGACAATGGGAATTTAGGACCATCCTATTGCTTACTTCTAATTAAAAGTCTAAATATGACATTGGGCTATGGCCAAAGAAAGGGTGCACTATTATTAATTTGTGCATACATATATATATACACACACACACAGTATATTATTTTATTTTCCTTCTCTAATATGTCTGTATCTTCATATTCATTTAAACAGAAACAGTTTTGTCTTTATTGATATTCCATTCCTCCGACTGTATTTTGCACATTTTGTACCATTTGAATGGTTTTTGTACCATAATTGTAAATAATACTAAAAAACTTGAATGACAAAAAAAGCAACAAAACATTATAAGCACTGTCTCTATTACTTCTAAGTATATTTGCAGATAGACCTCGGATATAATGATATCCTTGGAGCATGTTGATTACTGTGATGCGTCTGATGTGTTTACGGTCACCTTTAGTCTGTTAGGGATAAAACATGCAACGAGACGGGACTTCCTCCACAAGAATATATTTTAGTGCCGAGACCTGGAAGGTGTATTCCACCTCTGTGTGATTGGATCTTAAACTAAATTCCACGTAGAAGTTAATTTTTGTCTTTGGAAATCGTAGTTTGACAAAACCACTTGATAGCTTTTAGCTTCAAAGCTTTTAACGACACTTTACAGTCTTTATCAGCAGATCAAACAAAGCTAAGAAAGGTAAGATTTGTAAAGGATAAAACATAAATAAAGTTATATCCATAACTAGAAGTCTTCAAATACATAGGGCACATTTATGCTATGAATATAAACTTATTACATGGACTTTGCCCTAACTCTTTCTTCACACTCTTATTGCTTTCATTTTTGGCGATTTCCCAAACAAAGTCTGGTGAAATCTGCACTTAAAGTGCACTCTGCAGAAAGTGCACGTGTGGCCCTTTGCGTCAACTTGAGAAAATGAGGTTTTTGGACAGCACTCGGCAGGCCAGACTGAGTCTAAGTGTGGAAGTTTGGACATTTGGATTCAGCCTCTGAGCGTGGCTGAAAAAGAGCATCTGTGCTCAGTGAAGATGTCGAATAACTGAAAAGGTCAAATTCACAGTCTGTTCTGAAATAGTTGTTGCTTTAGATGTGAAGTAGTTGAACATATTGCTCATTTAAAAAATGTTCTGTTACAAGTGAGTATTTTTCAACAAGCTATTTCATTCTGAAGGGATACTGCTCGGGGAAAACAAAGTTGTGTGTTGTTCCAAAGCACACCACAATCTTTTTCCTAAACTTAACTAGTGGCTTTGGTGCCCAAACTTAACCATCTTCGCCACAAAGCGCTCACTTTTTGTCGCCTTAACTTAAACACGTTGCTCAAAGCCCCCTATTCCTCCGGTATCCGTGACCGGCTCTATTTACTGCTTTTAACGTGCTTCGTTCACGTGAACAGAAACTTGCGTTGCCTGTATCTTTTCAGGGCAACCCTCGTAAAGATATATCAGCCTATTTGCTGAGAAGTACATGACCTTATTTATCTGTCATTTTAATTACGTGCGTATGCTTCAATGTATATATTTTTTTTATTTTAATGTTTTACATGTTCAAATACACTACTACTACTACCAGCAACACTTTATTTCACACTAATATTAATTAATAAATTAATATGGTTAAACATTGGATATGCGGTTCAAATGAAATCCAAATTGTGAGTGTTGATCCGTACGGTAGAGGTGGGACTCTCTGGGCACCTCACCATTTGATTCCCATTCAGAGGCGATTCGATTCTAAACCGATTTTGGGCATTTTCAGACTTTATTTTGATAGGACAGCAGAAGACATGAAAGGGGGGAGAGAGGAGGAATGACATGAAGCAAAAGGCCGCACGTCGGAGTCAAACCCGGGCCTGCTGCCTCGAGGAGTAAACCTCTATACCTGGGCGCCCGCTCCACCAACTGAGCTATCTGGGCGCCCCATGCGTCATTTTAAAAAAATATACTGTACATATAAATCTAAGTTTCCTACTCATTTTGTTAATCACAGCTAGAAAAAGCTTAGATTGACATAAATCTGTCACACACAAGTTTTAATGAAATGTTTTGTCTACTGTAAAGGTGGAGAATTGGCTTCTTAGAACATGAAACATGAGGTGGTCACATGTAATGTGATAAAATAGATCAACAGCCTTTATGTGTTTTACCTAATTATTTTATACATGTCTAATTACATCGTGTGTGTATATACAGTATATAAAATGGTCCACACTGGTCCAACAGAGGAGCTCCTTCTCAAAGAGACTCCGACAGCTTCGATGTCACACGGACCGCTACAGGAAGTGATTCCTACTTCAGGCAATAACACTCTTTAACATGTCATCACTGGGTGCTGATAAGACTTCTGGACACCACACTACTGCACTAATGCAACCTGCACAATTGGTTTATTTACATTTTAGCATAGTATTTAAGCAGTTGCACATTTTTGTTTTCCCCATCCTGTATATATTCAAATATTTGTTGTTTTATTTTATTCCTATTATTATTTCATGTATATTGTATGTATGTATATTTTTCCTAGTATTTCATTTATATTTATATTCTCTGCTTTGTGACTAATTTTGCTGCTGTAACGCCGTAATTTCCCATTTTTCTTTGGATCACTAAATATCTATCTATCTAAAAAAAATGTTTTCCTTTTGACCATTTTTGTGTTTTTTTTTTCCTGCACTCTTGCCTAAACTAAGTAGTTGTCCATTATCCCGTCTTCTTTCAGTCACTCTGTTTTCTGATTTGTACTTGTCTGGAGACAGTAACTTTCAAATAAAAATTACCACATTAAAAAAAAAAAAAGAAATCCAGAGAATCGCGATGCATCTGAGAAGCGATTATTGTTCCCACCCCTACCTCACGGACCACGGACCAACTATGGTCTGTTACACCACTAGTCCCAAACATGAGGCCTCCCATGAAGATGCTCCAAATACTTCAAGTCTCCATTGAATGGGCTCTTTAATTTAGCAAAACCAGAGCCCTTAACTAGAGAATGGCTAACAAAAAAAAAAAGCATTAATTATTGTTCAATCTATTGTTGAGATTATTCACCCTTTCCCCCCCAAACTTTAAATGTACATTTTCCCCTACACTTCAGCCACATGGTGACACCTCACCGGCTTCCCACCCACAAAAATTAAAAATGGTTTTTCATTGGTCTGGCAGCTGGGAGTCGTAGGGTCTCTGCAGTGGTGGACAGGCTAATGCTATTGAATCAGTGTCGGGCGGTGTACCTGTTTCCGTGGACGTGAGAGGCGCAGAAGGCGTAGCTGTAGTGCAGCAGCGTGGGGTCGACCAGCACGTTGTTCTCTGAATAATCCATCAGATCCTTCAGGTAGCTCAGGTGACGGCTGCAGCCTCGAACGCCGTACCGAGCGCAGTACTCATCCAGGACGAACACCTGACCGGGACTGAACCAACCCTGAAGACGAAAAACACACAGCAGACCCGTCACGCCGCACGCAAAAAACAAAAGCGTTGTCGCAGCGGAATAAAGTGCTGACCATCTCTTCTACAAAACAGAAAAATAAAAGCAGAATATTTAGGGAAACCCGGGGAAATCTGTTTCAGGATCACTTAAAGGTGCTCTAAGTGACGTTGGGTGACATTACTTCTTGTTGACGTTCAAAGTATTTTCAAACAAACTGAGGCTAGCTCGCCCCTCCTTCCTCATCCCCTCTTCCCCCAAGCCCCACCCCCTTATCCTTGTCGGTTATTGGCTGGAACGCTGCAACACTGTTTGCGTATGCTTCGTGGTGCAGGTTGGCAGTTTGTAGACCCTGGGTTGTCTACAGAGACCGCGTTTTTTTTACAGTGTGTACAGGGGACAGGCAGCTAGCAGATAGTGAGGAGATGTTTTTTACAGTGTGTTCAGAGGACAGGCAGCTAGCAGATAGTGAGAAGATTTTTTACAGTGTGTTCAGGGGACAGGCAGCTAGCAGATAGTGAGATGTTTTTTACAGTGTGTTCAAGGGACAAGCAGCTAGCAGATAGTGAGGAGATGTTTTTTACAGTGTGTTTAGGGGACAGGCAGCTAGCAGATAGTGAAAAGATTTTTTACAGTGTGTTCAGGGGACAGGCAGCTAGCAGATAGTGAGATGTTTTTTACAGTGTGTTCAGGGGACAGGCAGCTAGCAGATAGTGAGGAGATGTTTTTTTACAGTGTGTTTAGGGGACAGGCATCTAGCAGACAGTGAGGAGATGTTTTTTTTTTACAGTGTGTTCAGGGGAAAGAAAGTGAGAAGATTTTTTACAGTGTGTTCAGGGGACAGGCAGCTAGCAGATAGTGAGATGTTTTTTACAGTGTGTTCAGGGGACAGGCAGCTAGCAGATAGTGAGATGTTTTTTTTACAGTGTGTTCAGGGGACAGGCAGCTAGCAGATAGTGAGATGTTTTTTTTACAGTGTGTTCTGGGGACAGGCATCTAGCAGACAGTGAGGAGATGTTTTTTTTACAGAGTGTTCAGGGGACAGGCAGCTAGCAGATAGTGAGATGTTTTTTACAGTGTGTTCAGGGGACAGGCAGCTAGCAGATAGTGAGGAGATGTTTTTACAGTGTGTTCTGGGGACAGGCAGCAGATAGTGAGATGTTTTTTACAGCAGATAGTGAGGAGATGTTTTTACAGTGTGTTCTAGGGACAGGCAGCTAGCAGATAGTGAGGAGATGTTTTTTACAGTGTGTTCTAGGGACAGGCAGCTAGCAGATAGTGAGGAGATGTTTTTACAGTGTGTTCTGGGGACAGGCAGCTAGCAGGTAGTGAGGAGAAGTTTGCTGTATGTGACAACAAATGTTATAACCTAAAACATGTGTGACATCGCTTAGAGCACCTTTAAGACTAATTCTGACTTTGACTTGTCAGAAAAGATGAAAAAACTGAAAACCAGCAGCCACTTTGTTTTAGGCATGCCAGTTATCGGGGGTGTGGACACCTGTCTCTACGGGTTTCATAACAAACATCTGTTGGACTGATCTCTCGGTACATTTCACGTATTCTATTTAGACTTTCATACAGTAAACTTTTGCACATCCCCAGGACAATATTTTGCACATTTCTGCACAAAACTGTTTTTTTTTTAAACTGCATAGTTATTTTATTTTACAACAGATATTGCACACATTTTTATAGTATTTTATCATATTTGTATTGTGACTTTTGTATGTTTTCTTACTATGTTTATTGCTATGCACCAAACACCAAAGCTAATCCCTCGTATGTGAAAACCTCTTTGGCAATAAACTGGATTCTGATTTTAAAAGAGGTCATTTATTAGAAGGTAAGAGAACATTATAGCCTATTATCCGATGGTTGTAGGACTAAAGAAAGCCTGGCATTTCAGAGAAAAACCAAGCTTCCTGGTAAAGGATGAGGATAGTCAAGACTCCTCACTGACAGCTTCCCGTTACCATGGGAGACAAACAGAAATGGACCAGCATGGGTCACCTTTTGGCTCCACAAACTCAATGAATAGCCTTTATACTTTCCCACGATTAACCAGAGAAGTGTAAAGGTTAACCCTTCAGCTATTAATTGTCTGCTACAGTTAAAATAACAAAAAAAAACAATAACAGAAAGGTGTGGAGTAAGTGGAAAATTCTGAGATGTTCATTAGTTCATTCATCCTGCACGTAATCACTAAATTAGGCATGGAACTTACAACGCTAATTAAGATCTCACATGGAAGGAACATTAACAAATTAGCACCTCCACCGAGCTGATCTCTCTCTCTCTCACACACACACACAACACACACACACACACACACACACACACACACACACACACACACACACTTTACCTTCAGTGCTGTTGGTTTTTGTAGGAAATTATCTGTTGTTTAAAAGATTACAGAAACAGTTTCAGTGGTAGAATGACACCATGTATGTATTCTTATAAAATCAGAAGATTTTTAGACACTGAATATCACATTTTATACATTTTGGGCATGTTGAATTGTAAAGGGAAGGTTTTTCTTGAGTAGTAATACTGTTGTGGGTTAAAAAAAAAAATGTCTTGACTTGATTTTCTATTTCAAAAAAGGTCCTATTCTCATACACAAGATGTTTTTTTTATGCAAACGTTGAATCATAACTTTACTTGTTAATTTGTTTTTTCGCGGATGATTGATGCGCCAAGAAGTGGCCGACGGCTGGTCTAACTACTGTAGGAGAAAAGAACATCCAAATGTTTCTCACGTCTTATTAGATCATGTGTATATATACACAAAAAACTTATTTATTTTTCCTTTTGGCCATTTTTGTGGTTTTTTTCTATACTCTTGCCTAAACTGTAAGTAGTTGTCCATCATCCCGTCCTCTTTCAGTCACTCTGTTTTCTGATTTGGACATGTCTGGAGACAAACTTTTAAATAAAAATCAACACATTTAAAAGAATAATTGATTATTAACTTATCAGAATCGATTATCGAATCGTTCTAGAGAGAATCGTGATGAAGATTGCTGATGACAGCAAAACGCTGCATTAGGTTATTAAAACGTCGCCAATATGTTCAGATTGCATCTTTGAGACAATTAAGGTTAGGGAAAGATCTGTGGTATATTAAACAAAGCGAACATGAGCTGAAGGTCTGTTGACGGGACTTGCACGTGTTTGGAAGTGTTTTTTATAATTCATTCATTCTTCTCAGCAGTCCGTGTCTTTTAAGTATTTTCGGTCACCAAATAAAATGGAACTCCAATTCAATCAAATAAGAAAACAAACCGTTGACGGTTTTAATGTCTCTTCAGAATAAGAGCACACAAAAGAAATTATTTCTGTATGTTTAAAGGTACTAAAGCTCATCTAAGTACTTGAAATGAGATATTATTTCCAGTATTTTATTTAGACTCTTGCAGACATGCTGCTTCCTGTCGGGGTTAACTAGACCTGGCACATTTCTTCTCTGCAGGCCTTTTAGTTTCTACCCCCCCTCTTCCCCCTGCAGTCCTCAGTTTGCTTGTCGCTTTCTCCAGTTTCTTTCTTCACTCCTCTCTCCGTCTGTGAGCCCGAGCTATTAATATCACACCACGGGGAGAGAGAGAGAGGGGCCTGTCGACGGGCGTGAAGCGACAAGATGTTCCTCTGTGACAAACAGATGGCGAACTCCAGTCTTGGCGCTGACCGCTCAATTAGTAGCGGAGATGTGCGGCTGATGGAGCTAACGAGCCGGCTGCCTCGTTAGCTCCATCAGCCGCACATCTCCGTGTCAGAGCGCCGGCGTCCGCCGCCCGCCGCTGCCTCCCTCAGATGGTACGGCATGACCCCCAAAAAGAGTGAAAGCGGCGAACACCTCGGCTTGATGCGTGTCACCTGACTACATGACAGGAAGCGTACAGAGTGAGGATTCTCAGGGTTTGTCAGACGTTTTGGCTCAAAAAAATCAGTTTTTGGTCCAAAGAGTCTTGTGACCCCAACAGACAGGGATCTGTCACTTTGTCATGCAAATTTGACATGACATGCACAGAACTACATGTTCTATTTAACAGCATAGAGGCAAAAACATTATGGAAATATAGAAATATAATTGTCTCAGAAATGTCGCGTCTGCAAGTCTAGGGACAGTTTTGGATTTCATTGAACCTCGAGGTTCATGAACTCTGTAAAACCTGATTTTATAAGAACCAGCCAGCAGAACTTTATTATTTTAAAGATTCAAATAAAAAAACTGTTCTTATGGTGGAAATGTGGAATTGTTTTTAAAAGTATAAGCAACTGCAAAAATGCTCACAAGTCTCTGAGCTAGAGTCCAAGATAAGTCTCAAGTCTCCGAGCTTTAGTTCAAGTCAAGTCTTAAATCTCTGAGCTGGAGACCAAGTTAAGTCTTAAGTCTCTGGTCCAGGTATTAGGTTTTAAAGCCAAAGCTTTCGATGAATGGCAGCTGCCAGTGGGGTCGACATGTTTGTTGTCCTTTCTCACGTGTAGGGTTGGGCTAGGGTTGATTCTAGGCTTTTTCAATGTAAAATAAAGCCACACTTCACAGCGTTGCTTACTTTCCTCCATGGCTGCAACACCACAAGCGCCTGGAAGAAAGGGTCGCCATGGAAACCATAACATAGTTGGTAGGATACTAAACCAAATTTTCCAAACGACTCCAAGTTGGAACTGGTTCTCGATGCCCAATCCCGTGTGGCGGGACAGAAAAAAAAAGAAGCTCTGGCTTGTTTGTATTTCTTTAAACCAATCACAGCTGTCCTGGGCGGTGCGGAGCCCTGATCATGGAGATAGCGATCATGGAGAAACATCATGACGTCAGGCTTTATCCCAGAAATGTACCTTCAATGAGCCAGACTAGGGCCCATGAAACACAGCTATTGTTATAAAGGGATATAAAATAAATCTGATGGTTAGGGTTAGCACAGTACCTGAAAATGTCAAGAGTTCAATGAAATTTGGTTTCCTTATTACCAATGATGGAATATTTTCCCTTTATTAGATAGTGACAGTGGATAGACAGGAAAGGTTGGAGAGAGATGGGGGATGACACGCAGCAAAGGGCCGTAGGTCTGTATCGAACCTGGGCTGACGCAAAGGTCTCAGCCTACATGGGGTGCAAGCTCTTACTGGGTGAGCTAGGAGCCGCCCCTTGATGATATGTTCTTATTAGAGTTCACTGAAACTCTTAAATCAAAATGTCCGTATTCTCTGCTATCGGCTGCCGCTAGCACCACTGACTACTAGCTGATAAAAAGTAGATGTTTATCCTGTAGGGCAGTAGGGCTGAGTAATTTAATCACAATGACGATTTCGGCTCGCAATGATCATAAAACAGAGTAATTGAGAAAAATGGTTATTTTGCACGTTTTGTAAGTAAACTCTTATTTTGTCTTGTGTTCACGGTTGATTTTTTTTTCTCTTCACTTTTTCACTGTTTAATTTCAATAATTACAACATCTTTACAAAAGTCAGTGAGTAATCGTGTTCAATAATCGTGTTTTCAATATTGACCAAAATAAAAGTGATAATGATTTCCGGAAGCGAGCAGCCCTATTAACCCTCATGTTGTCCTCGGGTCAAATTTGACTAATTTTCAGTTTTTTTTTTATCACAAAGAATGGGTCTTCGAAATAAGCTGAAAATGTCAATGTTAGAAATATCAAATAACTTTAAAAACATTAAAAAAAGGACCCACTACATTGAAAAAATTACAAAAAATGTCAGAAAATACAATAACTTTTTTCATGGTTGACGGGAAGACAACACAAGGGTTAAGCAGCACAGTGATGCATTAATTTCTCATATGCTTAAAAACAATCCCTGCATCATTGAACAGCAGATGGTAATTACAAATATTGGTAAATCTCTCGGAACATTTTGCAGTTTGGATTTTTTCCCCTCGAGGCCAGCGGTTCATCTCGCCACGTGAACACCGCAATGCAGTTTGGAGCCTCTCTGCTTTTGCTAAGGGTTTCTCTAATTAGCACAAATTGAACTGAATCCCAGAGAATCTTCAGATTTAAAGAAGCGGGAGACTGAACTGTGTCAGAGCATACATTACAGTCATTTTATTGGAAAATATAAATGGTAGAGTTGTGCGCCCTCGTACTTCAAAAGTAAAGGTGGAGACAAAGATGTCACAAGATGTTTTAGTGTTCTAGGCAGACAGAAAACCAAAGTGGGTCAGAGTTACGTCACTGTTGTGTGGATTAAAAGACTGTAGAGATAAACATGTTATCCAGTTCAGTGCTTATTCTGCATGATCCCATGACCTTTATCCTTCTGCTTTACCAGCCAGAGGTTTTAGGGAGGGCGGGGGAGGGTCCTAGGACAAAGACAAGCGGCTGATGATGAAGTAGAAAACAAGGGTATCAACTACACTCTATTGGTATCGTATCACTTTAAGGAATTTCTCAAACAATATCCAGCCCTAGTTCAGACCGACATTAGCATTGTGTAAAAGAAAAAAAAGTTGCCTCCTCCATCAGACATTTTTTAACCTGGCTTGATATTTACCAGTGTTGCGGCCCGCACAGTGAGTTAGCCATTAAAACACCTGCAGGTGCACATTCTTAGCAGGTTGTTGTTGTCTAGTATTATAAGCCTCTGTGCAGTTCAAACTGGACTTCCTAGATTATATTTCATCATCACACATGTACCTGAAATGACACGCTCACACCAGCGCAGCATTTCTAAATGAAGAGCTGATTTTTGGTCGAAACGCAGAACATTTTGGGTCCAAATGTTGTCTTTTGGTTAATTAAATGTCAGTGTTGTGAAACATGAAGACTGCTTTTCTTTTTTACTTTTACAGTCAATCAAAATGTCTAGCACCAAAGTTCTGGGTAATGCTGAATTATGGTTTTGGATAAAAGGTATTTCAAGAATGTCCTGTCCCCGCTGTTACCACCTACATGGATAAAGTTGTGTCCACTGGGGGATTTACTCCTTCAGTCATGAGTGGGAAACTTTCCTGATGTCGTCAGCAGGACCCTGGGCCCCAGCTACAAACCAAAATGTCTGCCTAATTACTGTTGTTGTTGTTGTTGTTGTGTTCAACTCTTTGTGAATAAAATATGACCCCGTCTATGACATGAATCCAAGCCACTTCTCAACAGATGTCCTCCATGCTGAGGCACTGGCCTTTACACAGAGTGTTTTGTGAAAAGGGGCTCCGGCTGGAACACAAAGCCGTCGGGTTTTCACAAAAGGCCGAAGGAAGAAGATCTGGAGGTGCGGCATGAATGGATCGGTCTAATTGCAGAGCTGGAAAGACTCCTGGTGAGGCAGGTAGAGAAATAACAAGGAGGCACAGATGTCACTCTGGTGAACATCTCCTCACACGGCTGCTTTAAAAAACCAAAAAACAACAAAGAGACGAGAACACAATGCAACACGTCAGAATGAGCTGACGGAGGTTTAGTGTCTGATGGATGGTCTAAATTCTGTGTCTAATAGTTTTCACACAAGGTAGTTTCACAAAACTGAGACCAATCCTTTAAAAACTTAATATTCAAGGTGTGTGGCCTTCCTGTCACTGTCTTATGTTAAAGGGTACAAATTAAAGGGGAACTTTGTTTTTTCCCCAACCTGGATCTTATTTCTCTATGTTTTTGTGTCTGATGGGAATAACAATCTTTCACACTGGTCCAGTATTAAGCAAATGTTTCCATCAGTCTTTTACACACAAAACCACATTTCAAAAGGTTGAAAAAAAGTTACCATGTAATAATATGAGATGACAAATGCTGTTTGTTTTTTTCAAAATTAAGGCTGGTGTTTTTAGTTTCATCCACTCTACAGAGATCTGGATCTATGGTGTTGTGTCCTGAGAGCATCAGGCATTGCAGTACACATACACTCACATAGTAAATGTGAATCATATCTACACAGTTTGGGGTTCATGCTTAGTTGCACACAACAAAAAAACCTTGTTTCACCCCCAACGATCACACGCACACAGACACACACACACACACACTTATTTAGGCTTCACCCCTCCTCCCTTCCCCCGGTCCATTGAGGCAGCCCAGCAGTTGTCTGTAAGGGTCATGTTCCTATTTGGAAAGTATTGATTAGAGCGTTTAGCCCCTCAATCAGTGTAAGAGAGCCCCCCAGGCTGACCATGCAGAGGGGTGAGAGACAGAGAGAGGGAGTGTGTGTGTTCCTGCACTGGCCATTTGCCCTGACGTGCACATACATTCGACACACCGTATATAAATACAGGACAGCTACCTTTAAAGCTGTAGTGCGCGACTATTCAACACTAATAAACGTCCGTTATATTCAAGCCATTGCCAAATGAGTTGAAACAAAGCTAATTCAGCCCTTCAGCTCCGCAAACACTCTGTATTTCTCAGTATGGCTATGTTTACAAAATGGTGTCGTCCGGCGACATTCCCACTCAGAACCTCGAGAGATGCGTTTTACTCCTACTAAGGATTCAGCCATAATCCGTTCAGTCACTATTTACTGTGGCATTTATACAATTATTGTTTTTATGATGACCGAACAAACAGCTACTATTACTACGTCACCGCTGAGAAAGAAAACAGCAGCGTTCAGCTTTGGAGACAAAGAGGACAAAGATAATGACCTCTTCTGAAGAGTCCATGTTTTATTAATCCTCCGTGTCCTCCTTGGCTACTAGTAACTGTGTGGAGGAGGGGTGGGGGTGGTCTGCAATCACCGAAGGCTTGCATCATGTGGACATACCGACAGAAGGGAGACAAACTACACACTATTCACCTTTTTCACAGCAGACATTTGACTTGTCATAGTAGGAAAAGCACAGCTGAAATTAAAGGTGCTCTATACTTCGAACATCAACAAAGAGTAACATCACCCAACAGCGCTTAGAGTACCTGTAATAACCTTAATGATGGCTAAATTCCATCAAGTGTCCCAGTAAGCTATTTCAGTGAGTCAGGATGCACAATACCAGGGCCTTTACTAAGTGGACTGCAGCCAATGGTTTTGAACACACCTGTGCTTTTCCTACATGTGTGCTGTGAAAAAGGTCTATAGCTCTAAATACTTTTTCCTTTCTTTTTGAAATGTTGCAGTCTTCACACAGTTCTCACTTATTTGTCAGGAACTTAAATGCCATCAACACATCAGCCCCGCCTCCCAGTTTGACTAAATAATCTCTGAATGAGCTCTGGCCAACAAAGATAGGAGATCAGGACACAACCCAAGAATGCGTCCGATGATGTGTTCGTGTTAACGTACCAGGCAGGAGAAGGAGTCGTTCATGCGGTGCTGCAGAGTGTGTTTCTGTAAAATGGTGAAGAGGCCAGCGTGGTCGAAACGACACGGGGCTGCAGAGATCAGCTCCTCCACGCCCTGACGCTGAGACGGATCCAGACCTGCACAGGAAACAGAGAAAAAGGGGAGGTCAAACAAACCCAGGACACCCAGGAGACCGCTGTTCATGTCCCGTGTGAGGTAACCTTACGTACTTAGGTAACGCTACGCGCGTAAGTTACATGACAAACATACTTATTTTAACCCAAATCACAAACTTTTCTTAATAGTTGCTGGACATTTTTAGGCTATGCTCACACTTGGCATCGTTTTTTTGACAAGAGAACGTTAACTAGGGCGCTTTTGTGGTAGATAGTAAAAATCTGGAAGCATTTTTGGTTCCAAAAAGCACCTGAGAGGGTCTTTTGTTGATATTAAAACAGCTACTGCTACAGTATCCTAGAGCGCTATTTGGAGCAGTGCTAATGCTAACAGATAAAACAAAGTGGTGGAGCGAGCAGGAGAAAAAACAGAGAGAGAGAGTGGTGCTACTAACTTTACGTAGAACAAAGAGTTTCCTAAACAGGGAGCACAATGCAAAATGTAACAGGATATTTTACCCTGAATTAACTACCACATATCCTCTCTTTGTACATTATTTTTACAAATTGTACAAGCCTTGTACAAACTGAAACAGCTGAAGTTTTTTCTACAGTTTCTGATAAAATCAGAGTGATGAACTTGTATGAGTCTCCTCATCCTTTCATTCATTTAAAGCTGTAAACCATTTGAACTATTGACCTTTGCTCCTGTGCCTCCACCAAGAGATTCACACTATATTTAGCCCGTTGTAACTGCCAACTTGTCAAAGACTGACGCTTGGTCAGTGGCTCCTAGCATCAGATACTGAAACTAAAATCACCCTTTAGCGTCTGTGTGGAGCTCACAGGGAAGTAGCTTGACTGCGCCGCTGAAAGATGACAAAGTATTAAGGTTGGAGAGTAGTATGAAAGGCTGAAAATCTGCATAAGGTGGATGATTTGGGTGGTGGAGAGGTCAAACAACACAGGACTTTCACCCAGGAGACCGAGGTTTGTGTCCCGTTCTTGTCCCGTGTGGCACAGAAACGTACATTTTGTAACTCACCCGCCATCTTTTCCTAAACCAAACCGTCCCGTTCTTGTGATGCATGTCAGTTAAATGTACGTCCCGCCCCATAGCGTCTAAAAGTGACAAGTTGGGAGTGAGAACGTGTTATATTTGAGGATATGTCATGAAGAACCAAACCAGAGTTCATGTCAGGCATCGTTCGTAGAAAGAAAAGGAGCAAGAAGAAAGAACACAAGAAAACAGTCAAAACAAAGTCATCCAGCTCCATGTCTTGACGTAAAATGGACTTGCTAAGATGAATGACTGCAGAGAAAGAGGTGATACACAAATGTGTTCAGATTCACAATCATTCACACACACACACACACACAGTCTTGTCTCACTATCTTTATGGGGACCAGTCATTGACATAATGCATTCCCTAGCCCCTTACCCTAACCTTAACCATCAAACCTAAATGCCTAACCCTAACCCTAACCCTAACCCTAACCTAATTCTAACCCTGATCCTAAAACCAAGTCTTAACCCTCAAACAGCCCTTTAACGTTATGGGGACCAGCATTTTGTCCCCACAAAGCTGTCAGGACCCCATAAGTATACTGTATTTCCAGTTTTTGGTCCCCACAAATGTAGTAAAACCTGGTCCATACACACACACACACACACACACACACACACACACACACACACACACACATGTGCCTACATTGGCAGTGTCAGCTCTCAGTGCTGTGGTTAATAGTTCCCACCTTGGTTGGCTACAGATCCTCTGTGAAGCTGTCGGTTCTCTCAGCTGACACAAAACATTGACGACATGTGAGGAAAACACTGGAAGTGCCTCACGAGTTGAAAACAAGCCGGGAAGAGAGCGGACGACAACGCGTCAGTGATCAGCTGCAGCAGACGATCGGGCTTCACGTCCCCATGAAGATAAACACAGATATTTCACGTCCTCACATGTTTTAAGCTGAAACCAGAGTAAAGTTGGCTGGTTCTACTTGATAAATTACTGAATATACGGGTCAACTGCATGTGTAATGACGATTACATTAAGACTGAAAGCTCTGCAAACTGACGGCATCATCAGCGAATTTACACTGCTTGCAGTGGCCTTTATACCCGATCAACAGCAGATTGTTATTAATGTATGTTGCAAATGTAATGTATGTTGCAAATGTTGAAAGGAGTGTTGCACGCGTCACAATCCACAAGAGGAGCACGATTAAGACTTGCTAACAGCATCTCTTCTGACTCCATGCATGTTTAAATAATGAATACAAACTCTTGCCTTCTAACAGGCGATTTAGAGACCCTTTGTTTAGATACAACAGGCTTAAGAACTCTTTTATACATCATTTTAGCCTGTTAGTAGACCAAAATCAGTTTCCCAAAAATTAAGATCTGGATCTAAGAAAATCATGAAACATGTTACTTTGCCATGGCTGTTGATATGTCTTCATATTTGTACTGTGTGTGTAATTGTTATCTAGCTCTGTGAGTTTAAAAAACAACACTTTTGAGTGGAGCTGCTCGGGAACGCAAAATGAATTTCAGTGTAAATTGACAATAACGTTGTCTTTTATTGTATTGTACGTCTTTAAAGGTGTCCTGCCACACAAAACCGTTTTTACTTGCATTTTTTGAAATATGCCAGGTCCGTATGTGTGTGTGTGGTTAATGTGAAGATGAACTGCTACCTCCTCTGTCAGCTCTAGTCGGTGAAAAGAAATAAGAGGAGAAATCAGGCCAATCACAACAGCTGGTCAGTCTGATGTCGTGTTGCCTGAGCTCATTAATATTCATGAGCTCGCCCAGGTGCGCTGGGTAAAGGATGCTGATAGCCAGGCTCTCATTGGCTAGCTGTTAGCCAATCAGAGTCAAGCAGCATAGCTTGTTGAATGTTAATGAGAACTGGCCCAAACGGAGCTGAGTCTTCCTGCAGACTTTCTATACCACGCTAGAATGGCGTGGTATAGAATGGCGTGGCCTTCCAAACAGTAGTTTTTTTCTGTAATCCTACTGACAAACAATCAAACCCGGAGCATGACCTGCAATGGTGGAGGTAATAAATCATTTTGAGCACGGAGGTCCAATCTTGACCTTTGGGAACAGTTTTTGTATATATAAAAAATAAAAATAAAATCAAAGCTCTCAAGGCCAACAACATCTATTCAAGCTTCCAGCCACGTGTCACAGTCTTCATCAGCGAATGCGGTTCGCTCAGGTGTCATCATGTCACCTGTGGCGTCACCTTGTCAAGTGAAATTCTTTTAGAAAGGATTTTCTCGGCACGTTCTGTGTTGATTATTAACAGTCGAGAGATGACAGGAAATGAGGTGAAAGAGAAATAACATCCAACGAAGGGTCCCAACAGAACGCAAAACCATTCCCTGGCCTTACACCTCTAGGCCACAAGGGTGCCCCAAGACCACACATACAAACATTTTAGTCTTTCTGTTTGTGGCTCTCAGCTCCACGCCCATTGGTTCCCACTGAAGACGTAAACCTGGGTTTGCATGGCACAAAGGAAGAACATGTATCAGGCTTTAATACAGACCCAATATTTGTTAGCAGTTTGGGGTTTTCATGGATTATGTTGAGAATCCAAAAAAGATAGAATGCCACCGGACTCATACCTCGAGTTAAAAATGAACTAATAGTAGCCGAGCTCTTCATGCAGTTAGGAGCAGCTGATGATAACGAGGCTTCGGGGTCAGTGATGGAAGAATAAACAGTAAAAAAAATAAAAAATAAAAGGAAAAATAAAGAAGCAGAAGAGGCGCAGGGCGTCCTGGCCTGAGCAAGCATAGGTTCATTTCCAGTCCTTTCAGGCTGTCCTGTTAATGGCCCTGAAAAATGAAAAGCCTAACACTCTCCATTCTGCCTTTATCGTGGGAGTACATTTCGGGATGGGAAGTTTCTGAGCGTGACACATGGCCCCACAAAAGACCACGGCTCCCTGAAGAATGCCGGCACTGTTTCCACGCCTGCGACGCCTGCGGCCTCGCGCCCGAGACGAGCATTAGGGATCACTTTTTATTAACGCTGCCATTTTGTTTTTGTTTGGACGCAGAGAAGCCCGCAAGGACTCTCAGACATTTGTGTTTCGCCCCGCTATCCCCTCCCTTCTTTTCTTTATCGCTTTTGTCTGACAGAGAAAAAAAAGACAGCAAAAGTGAAATCTCCACAATCAACTTCCAATCGACGCTCCTCTCCTTTTCTTCTGACTCTCCCACTTTTCTGACACTGCCCTTCGGCTCCTGTGGCCTGCTTTCCCTCTGTCTAATTCCGATGTAGGTCATTTTGCATTTGTTACCTCCAAAACACGCGATTGTCAATGTAATTTGAGAGAAAAGCCATCGTGTGAAGGAGGCTACTCTAAAGAAAACGAGACAAAGAGATATAGATTAGTGCTGATAATAAGACGAGGCGGAAGGAGGGGGAGTATTGATTGGGGGACAGACAGCGGAGAAGGGATGTTGATCCGTGTCAAGTCCAACTTTCAGCTATTATCTGCAGAGGGGGTGCGTGTGTTAAAGAGGGAGTGGGGTGGGGGGGGTGTGACAGAAAATATGGATCAAATATGGTCACTGCTCCTGGCACAGATGGAGCGTGTTTGGTCCAGACTGTCTGCGCGTTTCTTCACTTTGTGTTTCAGTTTCTCATCAGTGTGAGAAACAGCTTGAAGTCTATTTGAATCAAATGTGGGGATGGCCGACCCCACCACCAACAATGAAAAAGTACTAGGGTAGCTACAGGAGTAATGACAGGATGTAGATGCACTGAAAGGATATTGCAGAGAAATGCTGACAATAACCATTTTAAAATACAGGATGTGATTTCATGAAAATCTTAAAAAGGAACTTTAAAATGAAATTATAGTTCTGCAAAGACACATGTGTCTCCCCTCCAAACAGAAAGAAATAGACAAAACAACAAATGTTACTCAAAGCCAAATACTGGTCAAAGATACAAAGACTAAACTGTACAGAGAGAGAACCTTATCAGAGTTAAGTGGACTTACCTTAAAATGACCTTAAAATAATTTCTTCTGCTCTGCGATGTCAACAGTTGCAATTCAAGCCACCATGAGTTTAATGTCTAAACATGTTTAAAACAGAATGTCTTTTTACAAATCCTGCAACACATTTCCAAGGGTGTAAGTCTCTCCTCTCTAAGCGTAGCTCCTATGGCGCCATTTTAATGCAAAGAAGCACTCACCTGCCGTTAGCATTCCTTGACCAGCATTCATTTTTACGTCACTTTGACAGAAAATAACTTTACATCTCAAGCGCTTAAAGATTTATGCATTATACATAATTTATAAAAGGCTCCATTACCTTATATATTACGTTTGGGAATGATTGAGATTTCTCGTGCCCAGCTACCAGAAGACTTACAACTTTCAGACAGGTTGCTCACGTCACATCTACGTCTTCCAGCTCAGTTCGAGGCTAGTAACGCTCAGCATCACCGGGAAAGAGCTTCTAACAGACTTCACTGGTCTTCATCCAGGACAACGGGATCTGTTGGTCCATTTCGTTAACTGTCTATGCCCATTTGAAAATGGAGTAGTAAGTGCACATTAGGTCACGATCATACAGTTAAACCAAAAAAAAAGTTAAAATTATCTTAACAACAATGGCGTAATCTGAATTACTGAACAATGGTTTGGTGTGCTGACCAGCTGAAATCAAATGATCGCTATCGGCCAAACAATCACGTTTGTCCACGGCTGAAAGGGGAACATCATTTTAAACATCAGTGTTTACAGGTAAAAAGTTGTATAAAGCCTGTTGCTGCACAAGAAGCTGTGCAAAATCTAATAAATGTCCTCAAGTGATGTCACTTGAGTCAGTGACTGGGCGTGTAGAGATAGTAAGACGTGATAGTCGTGAGCTTGCCAGACCTCTGTACAGAAACTCGCTCCTCATCCCTGCTGTAGGCAGATCAAACTGTCTGCAGTCCAGTTGCATTGTGGCGCCATGTTTCGACAAGAACGAAGTATTGAAGAAAAAAAAGATCTCTTGATCAGCTGCATCGATGTTGAACCTTTTTATTTAAAGTGTTTGTCATGTTGTAGAAGTGTGATGCTAAATCAGTGCTGTGCTAAAATATAAAATGTGACTTTCAACTACTGTACGTGTGGTTTGTAAACGTCTATCTTGGTGTCATAGATACAACATGAGTAAGGATGTTTGAGTGACTGTTGAGCAGTGTGTGTGTGTGTGTGTGTGTGGTGAGGTGAGGTGGGAGGGTAGATTTCTACACTCAATCTCTCCATATCCATCTTGTCGGGGCTCCATTGGCATCATCATGGCAACAGTCACATCTATGTGACATCCTGCTCTGAGAGGTGGTGGCGGCCGCTGATGGCAGGTTATTGATGCAGACGAAGAGCAGGAGGAGGAAGGAGAGCGTTTCAGTTTCAGGTGCACCGGGCTGAGAGATGTGACTTGATCTGCCTGTCGGAGCGTGGTGGCGGCGGCGGCGGCAGTGGCAAGGATGATGTCAGGGCGAGCGGTGATGAAGATGTAGACAGACAAGGCCATCCGTCTCCGTCTGGCCGAGCGCGAGCTTCTCGTAGCACGGAGCGGAAAACTAACTCGACCCAAACTCAAAAGTTTAAGAGAAGCATACAAACGCGCCAGCAGCTGTTCTGCTTTGTTTCAGGGCGCCGCTGAACACTCGGGAGGTTAAGACTAACGGACAGTTTGGACGTCTCTCCTCAGGATCGTCCCCGTTGTCAAACCGACCACCTGCTTCTTCAGAAACACAACTGACAGGTGTAAACACCCCCGAAAAACAACTTCAGGAGCAAGTCTTGACCCTTATCAGGCCCGTCCATTCATACCGAGGACAGAAGTCACACAGTCTGTGTGATGGAAGTTGATTTTAAGGTCAAAGGCCGGAGCCCAATGTCCTCAGCCCTAAATGATTTGCACTTGTTTGGGCTTTGTTTGTGGTTCGTTTGAATGCTAGTCCATTTCAATTTTGTTTATGCGAACTGCAGTCAACAGGCGAGAAGGTGACAGGAAGTGATGTCTTCAGAGCTTTTTAAGCAACTTTGCAGTCATCCGTTTGTCCTTTTCTTTAGAGTTCTCACTGCAAGAGCTAAACACGGCATGAAGGCCAGCGGCTGAGATCTGCACACAAAGCAGCAAAACTCCTGATACTGCATCAAGGTGAACGCCTGGTTTTGTTTTAAGGAACCTTCACTTGCTTTTCTTTCCTTTTTGACAATGTCTCCAGCCTTCCCTCAATGATCTGCTTCTTTGGGTTGTTGCTTTTCATCTCTTTCTCCAATGAGCTTACTTTTAGTCCTTAAGTAATTTCTTCTAACCCTGAAAATGTAATTGCAGTCTGTTGTTCTTTTGTCATGATCACAGCAGCTGCCAAGGCTGTTTATCATCACTGCAACATCTAACATGCCAATACCACAGCACATACTCAAAAAAAGAAAAGGCTACCGTACAGAGGATAAACATGACATTTCCTTTGGTGTCACACACAGGAGAAACATTACAGCTTCACCCTATTAAGGTCAG
The DNA here is from genome assembly GCA_026937815.1 of Etheostoma perlongum. Taxonomy (NCBI): domain Eukaryota; kingdom Metazoa; phylum Chordata; class Actinopteri; order Perciformes; family Percidae; genus Etheostoma; species Etheostoma perlongum. The sequence goes on along the minus strand of CM049378.1, from coordinate 30,926,820 downwards.
AGGTGGCTATCGCTTGTTGTTGAGTTTCTTGATGCTACTGATAGGATCTACTTTTAAATCCTATACCTTTAAAATAGTGCACAAAACAACTGTCTGCAACATTAAAGCACCCATATTTTGTTCATTTTCAGGTTCATATTTGTATTTTGAGGTTGTACCAGAATAGGTTTACATGGTTTCATTTAAAAAAAACAACAAACATAGTTTTGTTGTATTGTACATTGCTACAGAATGAGACATCTCACTTCTATACAGCTCATACATTATATATATATATATATATATATATATAAAAAACATTTTCTTTTCTTTTTGCAGTAAAACAAACATTTGGTGTTTTTGAAAATTAAACCATGCAACTCTATTCTGATATAACCTCTAAATACAATTATGAACCTGAAAATGAGCATAATATGAGCTCTTTAACAAATGCAATGATAAGTTATGGTACTAAATGAATTATATATACACAATAATAGCATAGCGGCCCAGCTTTTTGTAATAAAACGCCTGCTTCAGTGTGAGAACAACGTTTGACATCAGCTGTCTTTTTTATCTGACTGTCAAGAGAAACGTAACTACATTTCTAAGCTTCTCCAGACTCTGTATAGTCCCGATTGACTTAATATGCAGGTTTTGTTTTATTCTACACTGGCATTTTTGCTCTTCATTTTACAGTTTTAGACTAAACAAATTATTATAATGCAATCTGTATCCGCTTACCCCACCTGAATCAGGATGTTAAAGCCTAAGTGACTACACACATAAGCAAGCTGATGATTTTCAGAGCAGCATCTTTTCAGCAGAGTGACAACGGTAGGAGTCAGCAGCCTATATGTGAGTCTCTTACACGACATTGCTCAGTCGCTCACACTGGTCAATACAATCTGATGCCAGTTGGTGCTTTGTGCTCCGAGATGCTTCTGGCGACACAAAGCAGGAAAACAGTCTTGAACTGGAGACAAACAAAGGGGAGATGTTGGTCTCTCACCGTCTCTCACTGACGTAAACCTTTAAAGAGACCAAGAACCGCAGCCATTTTTATAAAAGTCAAGACGGGAGAATTGTGATTTTATTAGTGTGTGTGTCCTTGTCAGTATGCACACATGCAATTATTTGTGTTATTTAACCTCCACATTTCATGTGTTATAAAAAAAAAAAAAATGCCTGCAAGGCGAACACAGACAAAGATTTAGATTCACAGACAAGATTGTTATTAAAGTGAGAATGAATTTCCGTCAAGCCCATTTCTCACACTCACACACACACCCACCCAGCCACTTAGCACCCGCTTAAGAGCTATTTCAGGGACACCTTCCATTTCCTCCTGCAGACAGCGTGTCAGCACCTTTTGCCATTAACGCATAAATCGATTCCATTAAACGCTAACGAGCGGCGGCGACAACGGGCCGCGCCCGCTCCAAATTACACAAATACTGCCGTAATCAGCTCTCAGCGTGAAGCCCTTTATGTCACCATCCTCCCCACACAGATAATGAATGAAATGATTTGTGGGTGAAGGGGAGGACAGTAGGTAAAAAGAAAGAACATATTTGGAAGAAAGAATGCAAACGAATGACAGGGGAAGACTTAAGGAAATACAGAAAAACAGGAGAGAAAAAAGGAAACTTTTTTTTTTTTTAACCACCATTGTGGAGCATATCTTTATCAGAGGTGTCCATTTAAAGAAAACTTAAGATGGGTTAATGAGGGGAGAATGGAGGTTATTGTGACAGAGAGTAATGAAGAAAGAGAGGAAGACTAAGGAAACTAGAATGGCACTCGGAGAGCGCTAACCTTTGCCAAGGCCAATGGCGGATTGACGTGATGTGGAAAGAACGTGGACGCTACAAAGACAATGTGTTTAGAGTACAGATAGCTGTTTCCAGTATTTGCGAGAAGAGGAAGAGCAACGGAAACGGATAAGGTGAGCCATTGTATGATCAAAATCATTTGTCCGATTCTTCCGTCATCATGTGAGCGCAACACAAAAGCCTATCTATCTCGCATGTTAACAAATGTGATAAATAACTCCTGTACCAGCCCTGCGATTCAGATGGGTTCGATCCCTGGCCTTACTACACCCTTCCACCAAGTTTCATTCAAATCTGGCCAGTACCTCTTCCGCAATCTTCAGTGCAAACCCAGCACTACACATGTAACCTCCTCGCTGGAAGTAATAATAACCATTAAAGGGAAGAAAACAATGAAGATTAGAAGAAAGGAGGGAAGAGGAGAAGAATAAACATAAAGTTAGATATTATTGTGTGACTTTGTTGAATCTAAACCAAGCCTTTAAAACACCAAAGTCACACAATAACAGCCCAGCAACCCCTGTGTTCTGTGTTTTTGTCAATGGAGTCTGGTGGCTCTGAAAATACTCTAAATATAGAGTAGGCTTAAACCGATATGGATTTCTTTAGGTGTCTTAAAAACGTGTAGCTGCTGCCCCCGTCCACAGCAGGACATCGCTTTGCTTCTGCGTCGGTACTCCTGCCTGCTTCTCCAAACTGCCTTCGACTCACACATTTCTTTCTTTTTGATATGATGTACTGTTTATATGAATAAAAACACATGCTATCAGCTCACTCTTGTGTTTTGAAAATGCAGCTCCACAAGGCTTTTTTCCTAGTTTCATTTTGCTTCCGTTGTTTTAGTTTGTGTGCGTGTGCATTTTTCACTTAAACATTATTCAAGATGTTGTGTGGGCAGTGTATTCTGCACTATTGCCCATTGGATTACCAGTAGGACCAGCTGTAGTTGCCAATAATCTTATGTGGGACTCTGCACTTTCCACTAATTAAACTTTAGAACGTTTTATTTTATACACAGTCTGCGCCTTGAAAACTTACTTCACTACATCCTTTATCTATTCTGCAGTTTTTGCTGGTTTTCATTTTGAGATGATAAAAAAAAAAAGAATCAGAACCTACTTATGGGGGATGCTGGTTTCTGGAGTCCTCCTCTGCAGTTTGTGGTTTTATTCTGCAGCGGTGGGACCGGGTTTGTATAGGACTGCCCGGTGGCTCGGTACATGGCCTGGACCCACAGCATCCGGTCCTGCTCGTCGTCACAGGCAAACATCACCAGGTCGCCCTCCTTCACCGCGTTGAAGAACACCCGGCCGCCCTGCAGACCTGAGGAAGAGGAGAAGGAGAAGGAAAATAGCTAAAAGGCTTTGGACGCCGAGTTTCTGCAGGTTTCACCAAGTCAAATTAGTGACTTTTCAAGACCATTATGATTACAACATAAGACCTTTCTCACAACATCAACTAAGTCCTAAGTTTTATCAAGCCAAGTATCGCTAAACTTGCACTTCCCCAAAGCTGAAGAATAATATATATATATATATATATATATATATAAATAAAAATTAGAACATTAGCGTTTGTGAGTTTTATGGATAAAAACCACCCATCCATCTCCATCAGGGGACCCCAAACTTCCCTTTCCCGAGCCACATCAACCAGCTCCGACTGGGGGGCTCCCGTTCCCAGGCCAGGTTGGAGATATAATCTCTCCACCTAGTCCTGGGTCTTCCCCGAGGCCTCCTCCCAGCTGGACGTGTCTGGACCACCTCCCTAGGGAGGCGCTCAGGATAAAATCAAGTTACAATAATGTAAGCCATTGAGCTGTAGTTGTTTCTGTGCTCACCGATTAACTGTGGTTTAACTTGGGATTTCATTTCTAATACCAGTCCTGTAGTGGGCGCCAACTCTTTCTTTGAATATGGAAAATAAACCTGAGGAACACACTTCATTATGTCAGAAAGAACAATGAGACAGCATTGACTTATAGAAGGTCGGGGACCGGAGGCTTACCCAGACCCAGTGAGATCCGGACTTCAGCTCTCAATTACATAATTACACTTATTATTAAGTCCAACTAAAGCCTCAGACCTGAGGGAGTTGTAGATTTCGACAGCAAAAGAAATGTGAGCATTTTGGACCTGGATGCTTTCTCTCCTCCAGCAGTGTGTGAGCTCGGACGTGTGTGTGTGTTTCAGTGTAAAGTTTGATGAAGTCAGTGAGACGGCTCCGGTGTGTTCAGCTACCTGGCTGAGGGTCGCAGTAGTCCACCGTGTAGCCCTCCAGCTGCATCAGCTCCTGGGGCTCGGCCTTCTTCTCTCGGTAGCTGCACATGGCAAATGTGTACTGACTCACCTGAGACACACACACACACACACACACACACACACACACACACACGCACACGCACACAAACACACCAAGTATATTGTATGGGGTTGAGGTTGCAAACCAGTCAAGGTCTTCTACAAAAAAATATCTTTGACTTGTCTTTGTGCAAGTGGACTATGGACAGGAATAATGTCTTGTCTGCTTGTTTGTTTATTTGTGTATGCCCACGGTTGTGTTTTTATCACAGTATGTCTCCATCCTTCCTGCTTTGCTTCAAATAAAAACATTTGATTGCAAAAAAAGACAACGGACAGGGACGTCCAATACCTGCAAATATTGACCTTATTTTCTGTTTTTCTACATATAATAATGTTCTGACATGTTCCTTACACTGTACACGTGAGCAGATGTTTTACTTGCTGCAGCCATCTTGGTTTGATAGTGTGAATAAAGCTGTAGCGGAACGTTTTTCACACCATCAGGATAGAAGAGTCTTTGAGGATTGTTATCAAACACATAATCAGGCAGAATTAATAAATATTGAAGATACTCAGCCTAGGGATTCTAGCTTTTGACACCTTTTAAGGACTCTTGATCCGAAGCAGAGGGGAAAACAGACTAGTACTACAACTACTTCACAAAGAAAAGACTGAACTTGAATGTAAACGTCTGCCCTTAGACTCAACGATCCTGAGTGATCCCTCAGGGCTCAGAAAGGGAAAACAGCTGAAGGGAATGAGTGTAAATGGGAATTTAAGAGACCTAAATTCAATTAACTTTGCTTCAGCGGGACTCTTTTGCTCGGGCGAGGTGTAAAAACCTTTTCAAGGAGAGAGACTAAAATGAGATGATTGTCTTTAATAACGTTTTTATTTTACCTCTATCGCCTCTCTTTTTAAAACTGCAAAATCAAAAAAGGAAACAAAATAGGAGCAGTTTGAGATTTTTGTCTGAAGGTTTCTTACCTGAACAAGAACAAAATATCTTTTTTTTTTCCAAGCGTTCCAGACTCTCTGTCCCAGAGCGTACAGGTACCTGAAACACAAACAACATTTTTTACAGTTTATTAATAAACCAGATATTCACGTGTTGCAGTCTCTCCAACTGGGAAGATTTGCTGCTTTCCTCACTTTTTAAACCACTGGTAAGTGAATGTCTTTAGGTGTTAACACTTTTGGTAGGAATAAACAAGACCACTGAAGATGCTGACTAACACTCTGGGAAACCGTGATGGACATGTTTCACTATTATCTGCTGAATTAGACCAAAAAAATGATGTGGAAAGGCTGCTGGCTCTTTGTGGTGAACACATACAGGTGTCCTTTAGATACTTCAGGTCAGCGGGCGTAGTACAATTTCAAGTGAGCTGGACAGACTGTTCAGGAGGAGGATTTTTTATTGAAAGATCCTCTTCCATTTGTCTCTCAAATCAGGAATCCAGGGTAGCCTAGATTTCATTTCTGATGGGTGGAAACACTGACATTTCTACAAACCGTTTCATACAGTTTTACTGCCGCATCTTGGCCAATGGGAGACCTGCTAACACTTGAACTGGCCACACGGAGGCAGAGCAGGGCAGTGAACCACATATCGGTACGAAGTTCCTCAATATGCAAATAAATAAGACATTTTTTTCACATTTGAATCCATTTCTAACAAACGACACTGGAAGTATTTAGTTGAAGGGGTGCAGTGCATATACGTGTGGGGTTGTGTGTGTTTGGGGAGGCGTAACGTGAGTAACATACACACTTCCATAAATATGGGGCGTTCAAATCAACTCAGACTTGTCCCCACATACCCTGTGTCCGCTATGCTTTGCTTCAAGAAGAAAGAAAAAAAAATACAAATGTGTTAGGACCGACAAAAGGTCTTCATCATCGTGTCATCGTCAGCCCTGCTGAAGACATTAAAAACATTGCTATTAGAATAACTAGAATATTAAAGAAACAGTGATTGCATATTAAATTCAGGCACAATTGAAGAAATAAAATTATCTGCATAAATGAACAATTATGTGATTTATTTTTATTCTAAGATAATCCAAATTCTACCAAAATCTCTTTTTTTAAATTCATTTTAGGAAGGCATTGTCTTACGCTCATTACTTTGAATAAAAAAAGTATTGATATATTGATAGCGAAATACAGAGATTATAAAGACAACACGAGCAGCTTCACCATAGGTTCCAATTGAAGTGATTCTAAAACTTGACCCAGGTAAGATGGCCGCCTAATGGTTTCATCCTGGAATAGCAAATCAGAATTACAGGTCACATCTATTGTTTATATCTATAGTTGCAACACATTGGGTCATTTTTCTAAATATCGAAATTTAAAATAAGGGCAGAAGATTTTCTTGTTTTTTTTGAGGAAAGTTGCATTTTTATATTTTTGAGGCCTTATTTGCCCCGTGCAATGAGCCTTTTACAAGATAGACCCAAATAATTGGAAGACAATGAAGAACAACAACAAAACAAAGGCAGGAAGGATCAACAGATTAATCGATAATGAAAATAACTGTGGTCCCTTAATACGGCTATGCAGGCGATACTTTTAATAATCCAAGGGAACGAGGGATAAAAAAAAAATAGAATTGAGCACACAAAATAAATATTGCAGGAAGCATTTATCTACATTTCTTGTACTCTTGACACCTTCCAGTAGATGTGTTCCAGTACAGTTCTGTTGAAATGGAGACTTTGAAGATACCCAGCAGTCTGTTCAGGCAGCAGGTGACACTTCTGACATATGATGTTTATGATATTATATTAACGCAAAACAACAACCAGGATCAGATTGTATCAGGATCGATTTGAAAGCTCATTGATGCGCGTCCTCATTATTTTTCTATCACGGCGTATTGCACCGCATTATGCCCCCCCCCCCCACAGCTGTGGACGTTATTAACACATTCATTTCCTCCCCCAATGTGAAAGTAAAAAGGAGAAAAGTAATGAGTCCCGAGCAGTGACACGGACAGCCGCTCGTTGAAGACGTCTCGAGGAAAATGGAAGAATGACCAGCGTGGCCTCTCAATCAATGGCTGCTCCCCGGGCCTCCTGAAGCGTGGGATACAGGCAAGTGCAAGTGAGGAAAATCAATCGATGGTGAGACCTCTTTCTTCAGCCCTGCCGCCCGCCCTTAAAGAAAAAGGCCTCCAGTCAAGGCTGCGCCGCGCCTGGCCAGGGAATCTGGGCCATTCTGCACGGCTCGGGTTAACATGTGGCACCGCTCGTCGGCCCACTTGTGAAAAATGATTCCGTCCGTCCGTCCGTCCGTCCTCCTGCAGGGCTTCAAACATCCATTCAGCCTGCACAGCGCCACGGGGATGGACTGCAGACTCCAAAGAGTTCACTGCAGGCATTTAACAGTCCTTACTGCAAAAAAAAAAACATCCATCTTTAACTGGTCATTTAGCTAGACATTCAGACTTTAAGCTTTTTTTTCTTCTTCTTCTTTTGAACAGTGATTGACATTGGACTTATTTTATTAATAAAACCGTCTAAAGTGACTAAAAATAAACCTGAAGACAGATCACTGGCCCCGAGCCAATCATTTGTGTTGTACAGGCTCACAACGTGGTAGTATAAAAACAATTCAAGCCAAGATATCAGAGTAAATGATCTGTAAGAACGGAGATTATTCATAGTGGCAGAAATTCCCATTGTTTCATAGAATATTTTTTTATAGTTTTGAATTGATTTCCACCATGAGAGCGGAAAGTACTTCTTTCTCCTGCAAAAATTACAATATAATTTCACCCACTTTAGGCGTTTTATTTTTAATTTATTTTTAGGTCTACTTGATTATAAGGTGGGAAAAAAAGTCTTTGTGAAACTGGCAGAATTATACTAAATATAAAGTCAAGGTAATCTTTTTTAGTTTTCTGTAAATTATAAAATCTCAGACTGGATCATTTTTCCGTCTGTTTAAATAAGAGAACATAAATATTTTTGCACATTAATAATGATGCAAACGACTAGTTATATATTACATTATTTTATGTTTGACCAGCAGACGAAAAAGGTCCACATACAGTATTTAGTTTCTGCACCAAATTAGTCTTTAATTGGCAGATATTTTTACTGGTTTCAATGGAGTCATTTCCACTGGTGAAGGGAGACAGGGACAAACAACTCCATTATAATGAGTTATTTACTTTTGTGTAAATGCAATCCCTTAAAAAAAAAAAATAAGAGAAAATGTAAGTTTTCGGTTATAGAATCTCCAACTTTACCGGGTTCCCTCCCCCAAATCCTGAAAGCCAACCTCCGTAGTTACCAACCATTCTGTTAAAAGAGCCGATTGTGTTATGCTTCTGGATTTCATAAAATATCACAAAGTCATGAAAATCCTAAGCCATGGACCGCAGGCTGCACTGTGATCAAAGTAAGATCAAGTGTTCCCTCCCAGTCCAAGGTATTCAGTTCATATATTTATTATATAGGAAAGTTAGAAAAAGTAACATTACATTACAATAGAAACGGGTCAGACTCAGTTTAAAAACTGGTTTTCAGCAGGTTCCTGTTCTGTAGAAATATAAAACATGGCTACAGCACGTCAGGACAGACATTAATACAAGAAATCAATATAGAAAAATACATTTCGACAACTGAAAACAATACAGTAACATAAGGACAAAGACATTTATACAAAACATCAGCTGGGCTAGACAAATTCGGACAGTGCAAACAAGACCTGGACAATACATAAACGCATCAATTAATGTATGCAAGTGTAACTTAAGAAGGAGCTGTTGGTATGCCTTTTTGAAATATGTATCCGACTTCCCCCTGACCTCCAAAACACGATTCCAAACAGGACGAAGGATGAATATTATATCCGGGATTTTAATGATTGCAACCCGAAAAACTAAAATGTGTTAGGTGCACTCAGTTTGACGTAGCGGTGAAAACAGACCCAGTTCCCCTCAGTGACCCTCCATGTGAAGAACCTCACCGCTGCAGGAGACAGACCAAAACATATCTTCACTGTCGTAACGCTTTCAAAATGCAAGACAATATTAAATGTGCTCGATAACGGTCTGTTGTCCCTTTTTTTCACTCTGAAAGTAAAAATGTCTCCCAGCATCGGCCAGCCTTTTTTAAAGCTTTTACGACTTTAGAAACATGCTCAGGTCTGATCCCACGAAAACAAAGGCAAATAATACAATAAGACTATTTCCTGCTTGTTCTCTTTGAGCAGCATACATATCCAGTATCAGTCGGCCTTGATGAGTCTTTCTGGTAATCTTGAAATGTGTGAAGTAATTTTTGTTTTTTTAAAATCAGAAATGCAGCATGCTGTTGCCTGCGTTAGTCTTTGGATCAAAGAGTAACAGTGAAAACAGCTTCACATAACCTAAATGGGGGAAAAATAGAACACAGGATGACACCTTTCAGCAGGTGGATCACACATTGTGTCATTTATAAATCAGAAATGACAGAAAGATAAGATAAGAAGAGATGGGGACTCACAGGAGACTAACACCGACCCCTTGTGGAGGGTTTGAAAACTGCACCACATCTGTATGCTTCATTCTCCTGTTATCAGATCTGTCTGACTCCCGCAGTGTTTATTATAGAAACAGAGTCTGTGGGCTCCTGCAGGAGGTTGTTAGGATGAAAAGGGATGTCTAGAAGGGAAAACTGATGAGAAACATCCGACACAGAGACCCTCAGACTCCCACATATCCTCCTCTGCAGTCACATTTACTTGATTGTAGTCTCGCATTTAAAGACCTTCCTCCACAGCGCTGGAGGAGGAGGGTCTGTCTAGTCCACACAGCATTCGGGATGGGAGTAAAAAACATGCTCAGGTTTATTGGCATTTCTTTAAACCAATCACAATCATCTTTGCGCCAGACAGAACAGCGGTTCTTCTGCAAAAAAGCCTCAGGAAGGAACTTGTTTTGGTCGAAAAGTCGTTTTAATGTTCGTTGTATGCATTTGTTTTATACAATAATATTTTTGCACAAGAGCAGTGACTATATGCATGTATTTAGGTCTGTGTGTGTGTGGATGTACTGTATGTATGTGTATATATGTAGCCATGCGCATAGTTAGACACTTTATACATGGTTCATTGTCATTTTTATTTAATTTCAATTATTACTATAATTTTTTGTATTTTTATTTTCTTGTTCTATACACAAATCAAAATTGCACTGAAAATTGTTGCTTGAAAAAAAAAGATAAACAGTTTTGAGGAAAAAAGTAAAAAGAAAAAAAAGAAAACTGAGATTGGACAGATAGTCTAGCTAGCTGTCTGGATTTACCCTGCAGAGATCTGAGGACCAGGTAACCATAGTCCTCAGATTGGACAGATAGTCTAGCTAGCTGTCTGATTTACCCTGCAGAGACCTGAGGACCAGGTAACCATAGTCCTCAGATTGGACGAATAGTCTAGCTAGCTGTCTGGATTTACCCTGCAGAGACCTGAGGGACCAGGTAACCATAGTCCTCAGATTGGACAGATAGTCTAGCTAGCTGTCTGGATTTACCCTGCAGAGATCTGAGGACCAGGTAACCATAGTCCTCAGATTGGACAGATAGTCTAGCTAGCTGTCTGGATTTACCCTGCAGAGACCTGGGGACCAGGTAACCATAGTCCTCAGATTGGACAGATAGTCTAGCTAGCTGTCTGGATTTACCCTGCAGAGACCTGAGGACCAGGTAACCATAGTCCTCAGATTGGACAGATAGTCTAGCTAGCGGTCTGGATTTACCCTGCAGAGACCTGAGGACCAGGTAACCATAGTCCTCAGATTGGACAGATAGTCTAGCTAGCTGTCTGGATTTACCCTGCAGAGATCTGAGGACCAGGTAACCATAGTCCTCAGATTGGACAGATAGTCTAGCTAGCTGTCTGGATTTACCCCGCAGAGATCTGAGGACCAGGTAACCATAGTCCTCAGATTGGACAGATAGTCTAGCTAGCTGTCTGGATTCACCCTGCAGAGATCTGGGGACCAGTTCACCTTCCTCTGCAGCTCTGTGGAAGAGGGTCTCGCTATGCGAGATTAACTCTAAACACACCTCTACTCATTAGCTTTTATCTGTGCCTAACTTAACATTGTTACTATGGCTTCTGTGTAACCTGGGCCTCTACTACTATCATTATTATTATCGTTACTACTTATCCCTCATCTGTTCTTCTCCTCCATATTGTTGTCTTCTCTTCCATCTTCCATATTGTTGTCTTCTCTTCCATATTGTTGTCTTCTCTTCCATGTTGTTGTCTTCTCTTCCATATTGTTGTCTTCTCTTCCATCTTCCTGTCTTCTCTTCCATCTTCCATGTTGTTGTCTTCTCTTCCATCTTCCATGTTGTTGTCTTCTCTTCCATATTGTTGTCTTCTCTTCCATCTTCCATGTTGTTGTCTTCTCTTCCATGTTGTTGTCTTCTCTTCCATATTGTTGTCTTCTCTTCCATCTTCCTGTCTTCTCTTCCATCTTCCATGTTGTTGTCTTCTCTTCCATCTTCCTGTCTTCTCTTCCATCTTCCATGTTGTTGTCTTCTCTTCCATCTTCCATATTGTTGTCTTCTCTTCCATATTGTTGTCTTCTCTTCCATCTTCCATGTTGTTGTCTTCTCTTCCATGTTTTTGTTTTCCTCTGTGTTCTGTTAAGCATTTTGGATCAGCTGTGGCTGTGCAGAACGATGAATGTGCACAGTTCGTTTTAGCATTCATCTGCTGAAAGGGGGGGACCTACGAGCAGTGTCCATTAATGAAACTTTAGCATATTCATAAATGTTGGCGTTTTCAATGAATGACTGGGAGGAGGTGTAACTTTCAGATCTGGGAGTAGTGTATTGACAACATGATCTTTGATCCTGCTGTTCTCTCTGGCATCCAAACACAACAAAAATAATCATGTATAAACACTATCACTACAGAGAAACTGCACCCACACACACACACACACACACACACACACACACACACACTTTGTGGGTTTGTATATTAGGCTTTGCTGCCATCTTCTGGCAGAGAGTCAGAACTACACAACATCCACGCTGCTTCACTTTGATTTATACCTTTGAGTCTTTTCCTGTGAGTAAGCCCCGATGCTGTGTTTTAAACACAGTCGCAGTTACAGCCGAACACTGAATCAACAACACTCTGAAATCTGTAATTAAATCATCTAAAATCTCTTATTGAGGGACTGACGATCAAGTAACATTTACCTGAGGCTGAAGCCCGGATGGATGAGTGCAGCAGTGAGCTCATTTCACATTTTACCTTTCTCATGAAACGCTAAAACTATAAAATCAATTCATCTTTAATAAACTTGTTTTGAGTTTGATAATGACTGTCAAACTATCACAAGTACTTTCTTCAGTATAATGTATACCTTCATTGTAATAGTGTTAAATTGAGCTGCAAAGATTAATCGATTAGTTGTTAACTTTTAAATTAGTTGCCAGCAATTTTAATCATCGATTTAAATCGGTTTGAGTCATTTTTATGGAAAAAAAGATTCCCTTGATTCCAGCTTGTTAAATATGAATATTTTCTAGTTTCTTCTCTCCTCTGTGACAGTAAACTAAATATCTTTGAGTTGTGGACAAAAGCGAGACATTTGAGGACGCCATCTTTGGTTTTGGGAAACACTGATCCATATTTTCTCAATTTTCTGACATTTTATACACCAAACAATTTAATGGATTATATCAAGAGAAAAAAAAGACGAATTATTAAAAATTAAAATAATCGTTAGCTGCGGGTGTAAAAATATCCTCATGGGACCTCATCTTGTCCTATCTTGTCTTGTCCTGTCTTTCCCTGTCTTGTGTGGCCTGCCATGTCTTGTCATGTCCTATTGTGTTGTGTTTTGTCCTGTCCTGTCGGGACATGTCCTGTCTTGTCATGTCTTGTCGTGACATGTCCTGCCCTGTCCTGTTGTGTGCTATTGTGTCTTGTCCTGTCTTGCACAGTCTCGTCTTGCCCTGTCCTGTCTTGTCGTGACATGTCTTGCCATGTCCTGTCCTGCTGTGTGCTATTGTGTCTTGTCCTTTCCCATCTTACCCTGCCCTGTAGTGTCATGTCTTGCACAGTCTTGTCTTGCCCTATCCTGTCCCGTCTTGTCCCGTCTTGTCCTGTCTTGTCCCGCCTTGTCCCGTCTTGCTCTGTAGAGTCATGTCCTGTCTTGCACAGTCTTGTCTTGCCCTATCCTGTCCCGTCTTGTCCGTCTTGCCCTGTCTTGCCCTGTCTTGTCCCGCCTTGTCCCCGTCTTGCTCTGTAGAGTCATGTCCTGTCTTGAACAGTCTTGTCCTATTCTGTCCTGTCTTGCCCTGTCCCGTCTTGTAAGACAGGAGTAGAAAATGCAATAACATTGTTTAATATCGTGTTTAGATAAGCGATAAATGAACAAATATTAAAGTGCACTCTGCTGCTTTCAGTATTCTGCTGAAAAACAATTGCTTGTTGAATTTAAAACAAATGAAAGGAGATCTTTTCCAACATTCTTCTATTGAACAAGTTGAACATTGAATTGAATATAAAAGGCAGCATTACAAAAAGAATAACAGCTATATTTTAAAATGTGTCTTAAGCGTGTATTATATCAATGTGTATAGCGCTAGTTAATATCGCGGTATATTGTGCAGCCCTAATTTGGATCCTAAATTGCAGCACTGTTTTCCTATTAGTGCGAACAGACCTGGAGTCAATCCTTCCGCCCATCCTCAGTCTCTTACCTTACTAAGTGTTTTCTAAATGAATGGGCCGTTTGTTAGAAAATATGGACATCCTTGTGTTTGTTCTCCGAGCGCTCACCACTGCTTTCAGAATCTACTCACAGGGGTTAAGCCTGATGATAGGATTCAAACCGAAAAAACAAACCTCATCCGATTGTTTCACAACACACACCTTCTTCCATTTGCCCCTAAATTGTTTTAAAACTGGTCCCCATGCCCTATCAAACACACTTCCTCCCTGCATTCGTGTATCTAAGCTTCCCCAGATGGAGGACTTCGCCCAGCTCTCTCAGCTACCCGTGCTCTGGACGCACCATTTCAATTAAATGCAACGTTTGGCACAGCTGCCATGGTTTATATACTCCAGCTGTGTCTCACGCCTCTTTTATGTGCCACAGTTGCCGAAAAAATGTCAGCAAAAAGGACACACATGTGCATCCTCGCTCATAGCTACACGATGAGCCTCCTCTCTCCTTGAGATGCATTTCAAGAAATGAGACCTGAAATCCTTCAAGATGGCACACAGAGTTTCCGGTCACAGGCAGGAGGAGAGAGAGAGACGACAAGCCACAAAACAGAGTTATGGTCTCACTATCACTAGTGTGGTCACCAGGGGTGGGGAAATAATCTATCCAGTATGGTATCACAATATTTTCCGTGGCAATACAGTATCAATACACAGATAACAAGTATCAATCTGTTATTAAATATGTGTTGTTAGTTTGTCTGCTTGACAATCCCATAATGCAGCAATAACACTGAAGTGAGATGAACAAACAGATGTTGACAAAGTGGACATCATTTGAAAATTAGGAAAAATGAGAAAAAAAGGGTAGTAATTGGAATACATCGCAGATTATTGCAGAATATGGTTAAAAATTGCAATAATATTGTATTGTGTCACAAGTGTTGTGATGATATGGTAGCGTGAAGCCTCTGGTGAGTCCCACCACTAGTGATCACATCCTCAGACTGAGCTGGCGGGTTCTGCTTCCTTTATGACCAGCAGGTGGCTGTCAGCCTGCACAACGAGACTGATGTCTGATTCCAGAAACACCATGTTGTGGTAAGACAAGACAAAGGCACAGCTCAGACTACTCCTGGTCATTAGCAGGTCACAGGTCAGGTGGAGTAAATATCTGGCCAGTGTCTAATGAATATAACCTTTTCATGTATGATTTGTGAAAGTCCTGTCTTTAACAAGAAAGATATTATCAGTCAGCAAGTCATAAAGACTAATGAGTCTGACTTTAAGGTTCCTTACTAGTAATTTTGTTTCATTTTCTTAAGAAGTTGGATTTGAACTTGTTCCACGTTTATTTTGTCAAATTAACAACACAGCCGAAGGAAGAGAGCGATTGGAAAGGTCTGTTCTGCATCATCAAACAATGATCACCAAACCGAGAAAGTTCTGGTAGGAAATAGACTGCATATTTTAAGTTGTCCACTAGTTAACTAATAATGGATGCTGACTCAATGACAGCGGGAGAAATGTACAAGTTTGTTCAAAAGGTAAACTAAAACTACAAAGGGTTAGGGTTAACCCTTTAACTTTTTCCACTATCTTACTAACCTGTACTGTGGCTTTAAATATTGTATCAAGTTCTTCATCATGAGAGAAGTATTTCATTTTTTTGGGTCATGTATTACTGCTTTGCGTGGTTACGGTGCAAGAAGATGGCTTTAATCTGTGTTGCTTGGCTGTGTTTTCTTGCTTGCATGGCTTATTGTACCTAATGTGGATACTGTGTATGTGTAACTGTACTAATGACTCACTGCTTCCTGCTGCTCTGGTCTCAAAGCATCTGGCCAAAAGACTACAGTTGAAAATTAACTGGCTGGCCAACACTTGCACATTTACAGAAATGTTGATTAATGGCCATCGACCAGCAGCATTCAACCTTGCTCCTGCGGACGTCTCTGCCTGGTTGCTTCAAATGATCTATCTGGTTTAACCTTCTTTTGTCTTGGATTTAAACTGAATTTGGACTTTTTTTTTTCCAGGATCTGGCGATTCTTTGGAGCAGTGGTTCCTAAACTTTTTCATGTCAAATTTCACCACGGACACCCATTTGTCCCCCATCTGGGACCAAAGTAAGCAACACATTCATACATTTTGTTACTAATGGATAGAATCACAGCAAAAATAAATGATTCCTCTTTTTGCTGGGGACCCCTGGAACCCCGTGAAGGACCCCTAGGGCCCCCTGGAGCCCACTTTAAAAAACATGCTGTAAGGAATGAGACCCTCTGACCCCTGCAACTCACCCGCTGTGCTTCATGTTGGGGGGTTTGTCCATGCGGACAGCCAGCTTGATCTTCAGCTCTGTATCCTGGCTGTTCTTGGGGACGACCATCCGGTGGAACTCGGCCTGCTTTGGCCCGTTTGTAGTTGGATTCATGATCACCTGGGGGGGCCCAATAAGGAGGAGAGCAGAGATTGGTCAGCCAGTGGGAACTTTTTGCAATGGCAACAAAAACAAATCACCAGTTGAATAGCTTCCAAACTGAACGAAGCACTTCCACCCCTTAGTTACAGTCACTATGTTGGGTTAACTGTCAGGTCAGTTTTAGGCTTTGGAGATAAAACAATATACCATTCACATAATCAGGATACTGACCGTCTCTGTTACAGATCCCCACAGACAGATATATTTAGACAAAGTTTTTGTTGTAGGCATGCACCGACGCCATCAGTTTTTCGTGACACAGCAGGCTCTGGCTTCCTGTTTCCTTCAAAACATCCTAATAATGATCCTAATAAGGTCCATCCACTGGAGGAATACAGATTTTAAATTTGGGGAAAGAGAAAGTTCTGATTGTTGCGCTCAGAAGGAGGCCATGTCACATACATTTCTCCCTTAAAACACACATTTTGATGGATATTAGTGGTGGAAATGTAATGCAATCCCTTTTTTCTTTCCCCAAAATCCCACATCAGAGAATTCCTGGTTGTGGTGCGTTTTCAAATTGGAAAAAAAAAACTTCTTCTCATCTCCACAACAGACAGAAAACAGCAGCTGTGAGCTCGGCAAGAGTCTAACTGGCAGCCAGAGCTCATTGTATTGACCTGTATTTATTCTCACTCACACACACACACACACACACACACACACACACCTGTCTGCCTTCATCTCATCTTGTGTGTGAATCATGTTGAAGGATGTCTGAGACTTTCTGAACTTGCTGACTTCGCCCCTCATCGTCCAATCAGAATCAATCAGTTGGTGGTTTCATTTGTATTTATTTGTGCTAAGCGTGTGAGTAAAGGAATATGTCTGTGTGAGCCACTTTCTTAATGAAGACAACATATTCAGCATGAAAGTAACTTCAGCTGCCTTTCGCTGACAACTGGTAATACAAATGCCATTTTTCAGCAAGTTGACCGGTGTCTTATCTGTGGAGAACATTTGACTATTTCCAAATCCTAACTTCAGACCTCAAAATAAATCCACATCAAAAATCAGCGGTGGACTGTACTGCGCTGTAGAGGAGGGTCTGGCGAGTCCACACTGCATTCCGGGATGGGAGAATAACGTGATCTGGCTTAGTGGCATTTCTTTAAACCAATCACAATTGTCTTGGGCGGGATTAAGCGCCGGACGGTGCCGCTGCAAAAATAGCCTTGGGAAGGAACTTGTAAAAAAATAAATCCACCGGAGTTTAAAATGACAACACAGAGAAAGAGGAAGGTGACGGGACATCCGGCTGAAAAGAGTGAAATCTGGCAGAATTTCCGGCGACACCGGAGCAATCCCGGAAGTGGAATGACGTCGACATAGATTAAGGGTAGACGGACTCTTACCCGGCCCAGCTCCTTGTCCTCCAGAGCCAGGACCCCAGTGCTCTCTGTAAACAGCTTCACTTTGACCGAGGGCAGAGGGTGAGTCGTGGTGAAGTCCCCCTGAGTCCCCCACCTGAAAGAGAGAAAAGAAAGAAAGAGATTCTCTTTACAGCTGGCAGACACTGTGGGTTTTTATTAATCCAGCCAGAGCATGCAACTGTTCTGCTCACACATAACTGCAAATATGTATGTTGCACTGAATGGTTTTGTCTATTGACCATTTTGATATAGTTTGTTCAAACAACATGACCACATCTGCAACAATGTTGACAAAAGAGAGAAAGACAGCAATTCTTCCATGAAAAGAAAGTAAGATTCTAAAAAAAAAAAAAAAATAGTCTGCAGATGGATGACGATGCACAGTAAGGTCTGTGTGTTCTGCTGCAAAGTTCAGTTTTGAATCACAGCACAGCCTCAGTCAAGACAACACATTTAGCCCAAACACTTTACTGCAGTAATATTAAAACAAGCTCACTAAAGGTTATAACAGATTGTTTGACAGCAGCCATGTGGGACATCCTGCCTGTAAAACTGCTCAAACTGGAGATAAAAAGCCACTTTTACACAGGGAATCTGCAACACCTCTGCATTACGCAGGCTTTGCTTTTTAAACTGAACCAAACACGCCTCATGAAGCCCCGGTCTGAGTTTAGATGGGTGCTGGTGTTCCATAAGCAAAAGTTGACTGGAAAAAAGGGAAAAGCAGCGCAACAGTTCCGCCATGAACAGGCTGTGTGAAAGGGCCAAAGGTTTCTGACCTGCCAGACATCCAACCGTATGCAGATCATTGATCGTTCTGGGCCATATGGCAGAAATACGGGCCGATTCTTAAATAAGTAGGGTCGACCAATTAAGGGTCAAAGGTTGGGCTTATTCCATGGAAACTTTGCCCGCAGACTTGTAATGTCACGTCTTAGACACAGATCCCAAGGCAGTGAGCAGTCCCGTCAGTGTCGGCTGTTATGAACGATCACTTATTGTTCACCTTGCAGAGACTTTAATAGAGCACAGCCTTCTTCTCAGGATGACTGAGCTTGGCCATTATACACACTGGGAGCCACGCGCCGCTGATTACATGCTTTTATTTCAAAACAGCGTGTCTGTGTGTTGCCGTGTGTTGTGCACAAATGACAAGTGACCCCTTCACTTGCTGAGGGGCGAAGCAATGCCGAGCTCCATATTCAGTTTCCCCAGTTTCCAAGGCAACATTGTGCGGAAAGGTGTGTTCACTTCACACACACACACACACAGCATTTTTTAAAAGTAATCGCAGACAACCGATCTGTAAGACAGACAACAGACACTGATTAAAACAGCTCTGCCCTCATGTGTTAACTGACCTGTGAGAAAGGTGTAAACGTGAGTGATAACATGATGATGACGGTTATTACAATTTCATTTTGTGTCTCTGGACCTTGAGATTGAAAACATTTATGCAACGTTATAACTCCCGTGGAACCAGCTCCCAGTCTGGGTTGGGGAGTGTTGGTGAATTCTTAAAAAAAAAAAAAAACACTTAATTTCAGGTCAGAAAGCATTGTACCTCCCTTTACTGAGATTACAACCGGTATAATATTTGCAAAACGTTATTAGTAATACATCATGTTTCTGTGCTACAGCTAAACGGAATACGTTACTGTAATTGCGTTACTTTGTAACACTGGTCATCGACAAACTTAAAAGGTAGGTAACTTAAAGGTATTCGTTGACCGATGTGCTGTGAATGTGAAATATAAAACATTCTTAGTACTTTGTTAGCATCATTTTGCTAGCCTTAGATTGGTTTCTTATGAATACTTTCGCATGCTCATGAAAAGGTTTCTTGTGCACAAGAAAAAAAAGATGCACATGTTCCTTTAGAGGGCTCCGTAGACTGGCATGGCATTTCTACAGATCTACAGATGACCTCAGTGATCCTTGACTTTTCCTTTAGTGTTACTATAAGGTGTACAATAACCTGATGTGTTATGAATTATAGCGCCATGGTCAGAAAAAAACATGAAAACCTGATTTTGTGAAACAGTTTAAACAGCTGATGCAGCTCAGTCCCTTTGACACTAGAATTTCATTGCACTGATTCAACAACACTTTTGTTTTGTTTTTAAATTACAGGATTTAGTTTGTTGTTTGTTGTAGTACAAACTCATATCTACGAGTGTAAAATGTAGATTCGATGCAATTTATCATCAGCTGGTGTTTGTCTCTAAGACATATCGTACCTAGGAGATAAAACTGTAAAAACTGTAGTTTCACATCGTTTGCTGGAAGAAGGTGAATTAGTTTGAGTGTATGAAGCCATGCCGGAGGTGATACAGGAGCAAAATAATTAATAAACATAATTTGCATTGGAAAATGTAACATATTTAATTCATGAACCTGTTCGATTCTCTGCCTTTTGGCAGTCTCTGCAAGTTCATTTTCATTAGCCTGGAGAAAAACCGACTGTAAAATATTATCAGGCTATGTAACGCAGGCTTCTGATTGACCGCTCACCTGCACTTTATTTTTTTTGTATTACGTGTGTGACTTTAATTGTGTACTGTGTTTTGATATGTATCATCGTGTATGTTTTATGTAAAGAACTTGGTGATCTTTATCTGTGAAAAGGGCGCTATAAAAACAATGTACTTACTCACAGTGCTTTTTTATACTTGTAATAAACATAAGGAAACAGTGGTGTGGTCCTTTAAGCGATTCACAGCCGCTTGACATTTCAGAATAAATAAGGGTTTTACTAATGAAAAGGTTCTCAGTGATTAAAAAGCCGTTATGCTACAACTGCCACGCTGTAATCACAGCTAATCATGTTATCCCTGTAATTATAGTTAACTATGATGTCAGTGGGCGGGCGTTTTACTGAAGATGAGGGATGTGAAAATGTGCTGCTGGCTGAAGGTTACAGGAAGACAGTGAAGCCGGCTTTCAGCACAGGATCCCTGTTGACCAACAAGGGTGTCAGGTGACTGTGTGCTCCTCTAATTGGCTCCATTTGGTAATTATGGTGGTCAGAGGGGCTGTCAGGGGGAAAAACCACTGGAAGTAGCTGGAGCATGTGAAAGGGCAGCCTCGTTACCGTACGGACCCCCCAACGACCAAGAGTGTTCATCCCTGAGCGATAATCAGCTGCCAGCAGGCTGCACTCTGTGTTGATCGGGGTGAAAAAAAGTAAAGTGCCAATTTCCTCGAGTAGGAGCCAAAACAGATGCTTGTATCGGCTCTATCATTGGACGTTTTCTTTATTTCTAAGTGAGTGATGTATTTTTTTTTTACAACTCAAAAGTTTAAAAGAATAAAGTCACGGACACGGTCTAACTTGCAAGAATAAATGTAATAGCAGGCAATGTTTCGGTACTAGACCATGATGGTCTTGTACCATCTGGGTCTAGTACCAACAATGTTGCTGGCTATTAAATGTATTCCTGGGTCTCATGTTATAGATGTTGCTGCTGAATCAGCAGTCACACAATAAAACTGTTTGTATGTGATACTCTTAAGCTATAGATTCTATTCTCTCTATTATAAATCCATTTATTCATCGCCTCTGACACTTCAGGGTTGAACAACAGTACTGTACATTTGTTGTAGTTTTTTTAGCCCCATCAGAAAGGTGGTTCGGTTTAATATTTTGAACCCTGTGTCTGGTAGGGAAACATGAGAGGGAACACTGAGTGAAGACAGAAGCAACCAATCAACCAATCAACCAATCAACGCTGACTGTTCACACTCAACGTGAAATGTTCCTGTCAGAAGTAGACACTGTAATGAAGTCAGGACAGCTGAGGAGTTATGCCATGATAAACATAAGACAGCACATACAGTGGCTAGAATAAGTTTACCCCCCAGGCTAAAGTTGATTAAAAAGAGGAATAAAAAAAACATCTTTTGGAAATTGATCTTAATGCCTTAATTAAAAAAAATAATTAGGTAAATCCAACCTTTTAAGGACACAAATTTTATTTGTGAATGAATAATGTATCGTAAATAAAGAAATGTTCTTCCTTGAAATACAGGGGCATAAGTATACACCCCCCTATGTTAAAATACAGGGGCATAAGTATACACCCCCCTATGTTAAAATACAGGGGGCATAAGCATACACCCCTATGTTAAAATACAGGGGGCATAAGTATACACCCCCTATGTTAAAATACAGGGGGCATAAGTATACACCCCCTATGTTAAAATACAGGGGCATAAGTATACCCCCTATGTTAAAATACAGGGGCATAAGTATACACCCCCTATGTTAAAATACAGGGGGCATAAGTATACACCCCTATGTTAAAATACAGGGGCATAGTATACACCCCCTATGTTAAAATACAGGGGCATAAGTATACACCCCTATGTTAAAATACAGGGGCATAAGTATACACCCCCTATGTTAAAATACAGGGGGCATAAGTATACACCCCCTATGTTAAAATACAGGGGGCATAAGTATACACCCCCTATGTTAAAATACAGGGGCATAAGTATACACCCCCTATGTTAAAATACAGGGGCATAAGTATACACCCCCTATGTTAAAATACAGGGGGGGCATAAGTATACACCCCCTATGTTAAAATACAGGGGCATAAGTATACACCCCCTATGTTAAAAATACAGGGACATAAGTATACACCCCCTATGTTAAAATACAGGGGACATAAGTATACACCCCCTATGTTAAAATACAGGGGGCATAAGTATACACCCCTATGTTAAAATACAGGGGCATAAGTATACACCCCCTATGTTAAAATACAGGGGCATAAGTATACACCCCCTATGTTAAAATACAGGGGCATAAGTATACACCCCCTATGTTAAAATACAGGGGCATAAGTATACACCCCTATGTTAAAATACAGGGGCATAAGTATACACCCCCTATGTTAAAATACAGGGGGCATAAGTATACACCCCCTATGTTAAAATACAGGGGACATAAGTATACACCCCCTATGTTAAAATACAGGGGCATAAGTATACACCCCCTATGTTAAAATACAGGGGCATAAGTATACACCCCCTATGTTAAAATACAGGGGGCATAAGTATACACCCCCTATGTTAAAATACAGGGGCATAAGTATACACCCCCTATGTTAAAATACAGGGGGCATAAGTATACACCCCTATGTTAAAATACAGGGGCATAAGTATACACCCCCTATGTTAAAATACAGGGGGCATAAGTATACACCCCCTATGTTAAAATACAGGGGGCATAAGTATACACCCCTATGTTAAAATACACAGGGGGGCATAAGTATACACCCCCCTATGTTAAAATACAGGGGACATAAGTACACCCCCTATGTTAAAATACAGGGGCATAAGTATACACCCCCTATGTTAAAATACAGGGGCATAAGTATACACCCCCTATGTTAAAATACAGGGGCATAAGTAAGTATACACCCCCTATACATGTTAAAATACAGGGGGCATAAGTATACACCCCCTATGTTAAAATACAGGGGCATAAGTATACACCCCTATGTTAAAATACAGGGCATAAGTATACACCCCCTATGTTAAAATACAGGGGCATAAGTATACACCCCCTATGTTAAAATACAGGGGCATAAGTATACACCCCTATGTTAAAATACAGGGGCATAAGTATACACCCCCTATGTTAAAATACAGGGGCATAAGTATACACCCCTATGTTAAAATACAGGGGCATAAGTATACACCCCCTATGTTAAAATACAGGGGCATAAGTATACACCCCTATGTTAAAATACAGGGGCATAAGTATACACCTCCTATGTTAAAATACAGGGGCATAAGTATACACCCCCTATGTTAAAATACAGGGGCATAAGTATACACCCCCTATGTTAAAATACAGGGGCATAAGTATACACCCCTATGTTAAAAATACAGGGGCATAAGTATACACCCCCTATGTTAAAATACAGGGGCATAAGTATACACCCCCTATGTTAAAATACAGGGGCATAAGTATACACCCCCTATGTTAAAATACAGGGGCATAAGTATACACCCCTATGCTAAAATACAGGGGCATAAGTATACACCCCTATGTTAAAATACAGGGGGCATAAGTATACACCCCCCTATGTTAAAATACAGGGGCATAAGTATACACCCCCTATGTTAAAATACAGGGGCATAAGTATACACCCCCTATGTTAAAATACAGGGGCATAAGTATACACCCCCCTATGTTTTATTAAAATGTTGGATTTTCCAAATTATTTTTGAATTAAGACATTAAGATTAATTTCAAAAAATATATATTTTTTTTAATCCTCTTTTTAAAATCAACTTTAGCATGGGGGTGTAAACTTATTCTAGCCACTGTAAGTGTCTACCATGACCCCTGGAAGGACCGTCATCTGCAGTGCATGTAGCCGGCTCACAGTCACCTATTAGTGGCTAAACGACGGAGCTCTGTGGCTGCTAAATACAACCAGCAACTGCCTCTTGGATTTTATCGTTCTATGGCATGTGTTCACATTCCAGCACTGTACTTAGTTTAACATATTTAGTTATATAGCTTAACATATGGTTTATTGGTAAAGTAGCATTGATCACATTGAGGGGGAGGTACACTTTGTCCCGACAGGGGATGAAAATAATTCAGCAGAGACAGGGATATGTAGAACAGAAAGGGCGAAATAAACAACAAAAATCGCACCCTGAGTATAACTTTACTATAAATCCTGACTTGGTATGTTTAACATGATTGAAGACAGAGTGGCCTGAAGGTTAGAGAAGAGACCAGACGGTCCCTGTCCTAGGCTGAATCTCATTTCTCTGTCTTACACCTACCCCTTACCCCTTCCCCTTGGTTTTGCGCGTTCACGCGGGACCTAGTGGTGTCCCATTTCTTTTTTTTGACCAAGGGGTAGGGGTAAGACGAAGGGGTGTATGGCCCTTGAAATCAAGTGAGGACGGGAGCTCACTTGTAAACACAGCAAGCAACAATGGCTACCGCTTCGACTAGAGAGACCCAGAAATGTAAGTATTCTCGGCTTATATAATTGATTTAAAGTTTACGACAGTCTTGTTTTGTGGTCTATACAGTCCTGTACATATATACTTGCAACCATGTTCTTAATTGAAACTTTTTAAAAATCGCTAGCTTGCTAACGCTATCTCTGGACCTACAATTGCTTCAGTGGAGCTGCTTATCGGCCTAAATCTAACTGTATAGTGAAAGACAACTTCGATTTAAGGGAAAGTTCCCTAATAAAACTGCTTTACTGGAGCTAAGCTGTACTTTAAGCTTCAGTTAGACTCAGATTCTCATCTCACAAGTTACTGTAGCTTAAGCGGACGGAAAAAGTCCAGCCAAGTCTGCCAGTGTACAACTGAGCCTGACGAACTGAGTCCGACGTGCCGTGTCCATTTGCTAAGCATGTTTACCAAGAGTGTATTGAAAGAGTTAAAATTGTGTCCAACCACAGTACTGCAACAAAAACATCTGTTGCGGCCCAAAAGATATTTTTCCTAACTGTTAACCGGACTCCTCCTGCAAACAAGGAACACTTTCACTCTGTGTATTATGAGTTTTAAAACATTAAAAGGTTTTATATTTGTAAAGCAAGTTTATTACCTTAAAGTCCCGCCCATGCACGCGCCTGACCAATGGCGAGTCAATCAAATGTTTTCAGTGGAGCCGCAGATGTGATGTAAAGCCGAGTACGGCCCCCTTACAGAGGATAAACCCTTTCAACTTAACTTCCATAGCCTTTCTTCTGGCGCCACCCACAGAACAAACTTTCATTTTATTCCCCTCTAATGGTGAAGAGCTAAAAATAGAAACGCTGTCTCAATTTTTCATCCGTCTGAGAGTTTTCTGATGGGGGCCCCACGGGAGCCGCATGTCTGGAATCAGACCAGACCGACTCATGAAGCGAGTCCCGGGTGAGACTCCGCTGTAATGAAAAACATCAGAAGTCGGACTGGGACTGCGAGCCAAACCATAAAGAGAGTTTGAGCTGGGCTTTCTTCCAGAAACCAGCGTGTGTTTGTTTTGAATGCAATGAGGAGAGACTGGCTCCCATCCCTCTCACATAACAGCCTCTTCTTCTCGCTGTATCAGCTTTTACTGGAGGATGAGAAACATTGCTCACGGCGGCTGATCGTAGTGTTTGTACTGCTGAATCAATAAATTCTCTCATCAAAATTACATTACATTCTCTTTTTAAAATGACATTACACTAACAGCCAGGATAAAATCTAAATTTAAAAATTAGTGCGTGGAAGTTCATTTTTGTCCTCGGAATTTGCATGGCGCGATCATTGCGATCCATGGCTTGCTGCTCAATCACAGGAGCACTTTCAGTGATGGACTCATTCTCCCAAAATGCACCACAGAGCGCCACAGGAAGTCATTCCTGCCAGTGGCCATCAAACTTTATAACTCCTCCCTCTGAGTGTCTGACACACACACTTAGAGAGGTTGATACTGGACAATATTATCTGTTTTGTGCAATAACACTGGCCTGAAAATGTGTGCAATACTCAATTGCTACTATTATTATTATTATTTTTTTTTTTTACCATTGCAACACCTTAATTATGTTAATTATGTAAATACTGTATCATAATATTCCTTTAACTATGTAAATATCCACACTCCTTATATTTATTTATTTTTCTACTCTCATATTTCTACTATTTGTGCAACGTATTTCTGATTCTGATTAATTTCCACTTTCATATTGTCCAGTCCTTGTTACTAGACAATAGATGGCTCAGCGTCCAAAAGCCTTTTTAGTTACTATACAACTACCTTCTCACAAAAACCTTCTTTTTGTGAAACATATTAAATTTTATTAAATGCCGAAACAGCTTTCAAATCTTTTTCAGAGACAGTGGAATACATTTTCTTTCCGTTATATTGGTAAACAAACCACACATGCCCACAGCACCCATGTGCTAGCTACTGTTGTCCTGGTCCCACCGCAAATAACCAAAACAACGTAAGATTGTAACGCAAACAAGGTGAATATCAGCGGATACCGATGTCTGGCCGATGAACTGGTCAATCCCTCGGTTTCACGTTCATTTATTGAAGAGGGAAAGTTTCTCTGTGATCACCTAAACTTCGGTGTACAAACAAAAGGATTTGGCTGAGCCAATTGTGATCCAGTATGCATTAACAGGTATTTTAAAGGGTAATTTCCTGTTGTTTTTTTTCAACTTGGACCCTATTTTCCTATGTTTTGTAAACGAATGATAGGAACAACAATGGGTCCAGTAAAATGGAACACTGTAACCTGGCTGTAATGTAATTCTATGGGGAAATGTCCACTAAAAGTGCTGTTTCTGCCACTGACAGGCTCAGATTAGTATACAGTGCGTACGGAAAGTATTCAGACCCCTTTAAATTTTTCACTCTTTGTTTCATTGCAGCCTTTTTCCAAAAATCAAAAAAGTTCATTTTATTTTCAGTAATGTACACTCAGCAACCCATCTTGACAGAAAAAAACAGAAATTTAGAAATTTTTGCATATTTATTGGCCAAAAACTGAAATATCACATGGTCATAAGTATTCAGACCCTTTGTTCAGTATTTAGTAGAAGCACCCTTTTGATCTAATACAGCCATGATTATCGTTTTGGGAAAGATGCAACAAGTTTCTCACATCTGATTTGGGTATCCTCTGCCATTCCTCCTTGCAGATCCTCTCCAGTTCTGTCAGGTTGGATGGTAAATTGGTGGACAGTCATTTTCAGGTCTCTCCAGAGATGCTCAATTGGGTTTAAGTCAGGGCTCTGGTGGGCCATTCAAGAACAGCCACAGAGTTGTTGTGAAGCCACTCCCTTATATTTATTTTAGCGGTTTTAGGGTCATTGTCTTGTTGGAAGGTAAACCTTCGGCCCAGTCTGAGGTCCAGATCACTCTGAAAGGTTTTCGTCCAGGATATCCCTGTACTTTCGCATTCATCTTTCCCTCGACAACCAGTGATCCTGTCCCTGCAGCTGAAAAACACCCCCACAGCATGATGCTGCCACCACCATCTTCACTGTTGAGACTGTATTGGAAGGTGATGAGCAGTGCCTGGTTTTCTCCACACATACCGCTTAGAATTAAGGCCAAAAGTTCTATCTTGGTCTCATCAGACCAGATTTTATTTATCACCATCTTGGAGTCCTTCAGGTGTTTTTTAGCAAACTCCATGCGGGCTTTCATGTGTCTTGCACTGAGGAGAGGCTTGTCCTGGTCCCACTCTGCCATAAAGCCCGACTGGTGGATTGCTGCAGTGATGGTTGACTTACTACAACTTTCTCCCATCTCCCGACTGCATCTCTGGAGCTTAGCCACAGTGACCATTGGGTTCTTCTTTGCCTCTCTCACCAAGGCTCTTTCTCCCCGATAGCTCAGTTTGGCCGGACGGCCAGCTCTAGGAAGGGTTCTGGTCGTCCCAAACGTCTTCCATTTGAGGATTATGGAGGCCACTGTGCTCTTAGGAACCTTAAGTGCAGCAGAAATTTTTTGTAACCTTGACCAGATCTGTGCCTTGCCACAATTCTGTCAGGTGATTTTCAGGCAGTTCCTTTGACCTCATGATTGTCATTTGCTCTGACATGCACTGTGAGCTGTAAGGTCTTATATAGACAGGTGTGTGGCTTTCCTAATCAAGTCCAATCAGTATAATCAAACACAGCTGGACTCCAATGAAGGTGTAGAACCATCTCAAGGATGATCAGAAGAAATAGACAGCACCTGAGTTACATATGAGGGTCACGGCAAAGGGTCTGAATACTTATGACCATGTGATATTTCAGTTTTTGTTTTTAATAAATATGCAAAAATTTTAAATTTCTCTTTTTTTCTGTCAAGATGGGTTGCTGAGTGTACATTACTGAGAAATAAAATGAACTTTTTTGATTTTTGGAAAAAGGCTGCAATGAAACAAAGAGTGAAAAATTTAAAGGGGTCTGAATACTTTCCGTACCCACTGTATATAGTGATCCCTACAGAGACTGACCTTTTTAAAACCTCTTTCTGTTGAACAAGAAACAGCTCTGAAGTCGCAAACATATTTTCACATGCAAATCGGTAAACTATGAGTTTATTTCAACCAGAACTGTGATTGTTGAGTTGGGATGGTTGGAAAAGACGACCCAAAAAGTTTTTTTGTTTGTTGTTCTGCTTCATCGACTTTGAATGAAGTGTATTTTACACTACTAAAATGACTGTTTATTTAAATGGAGTCTTACTCTCTCTCTAGCTTCCCTTACAGAAAGTTTGACCTCCTTAGAAATCCTTTCCATAATATTGTCAGACACTTATATTAATTTGAGCCTGTCAATGGCAAAACCAGCACAAGCACAATAGCCCTATAAACTTCCATTTTAGCTTGTTTTGCTGACTGCCGACAGCAGCGATCTTGCTTAATACTGGACCAATGTCAAAGAGCGCTGTCCAAATCAGTCACTTGGACATAAAAACATAGGAAAATAGGGTATATGTATGTAATATATGTATTCTTTCTGTGGCCTAAGTGAGGCACTGAATGGAGCAATAGGGGAAGAAGTAGAACTCACTGCGGTCTGGAGGCTTCAGCTTGGTCTGTCTGCAGCTTTTCTCCTCCCTCCACCTCCATGGTGCAGTAAACAATCCGGTTTGGAGCCACAGACTTCAGACCCTGGACCTCCACGATCACAATCTGACAACACCAGCGGAGCGTTAAAACAGATGCCACAATACAAAACACAAAAAATGTTCAATTTACAAAGATTTGCCTTTTGAATTACTTTCTGTATTAATTGTTCGGTCTATAGACAAACTAAACAAACTACAAGTTGACACCTTTAAATGCCTGCTGTCTGTCCAATCAACTGTCAAAAACTCATTTTTACATATGAATAACGAAAAGGATAAATAAATTAACCAAAATTGGGGCGATATTTGTTGTTAATAACAGTCTGGATTTTATGTATTTCTACCTAATGTTCACTTGAAATCATGCACCAGTTTGAGCGGGTATCTGGTCAGCCAACTAGCAGCAGATCAGACAGGTTTATGTCCACACACCTCCAGGGTAAAGGACAGCACGACGTCAGACTTGGACAGGATGTCTCCCTCGTCTCCCATGTCCAGGAAGGAATTGTTCATGGTGGAGCGTTTGAGCTTCTGTTTGAAGTCCGGACCTCCTTTGGACACCGGCAGACTCTCCAGGTTGGCCATGAGCAGGTTGACCGCCGAACGCAGCTCCTCCACGTAGAGAGAGGCTCCATGTCAGCAGAGACGAACTTTGTGTATCTCCTCTCCTACAGGACAGACCGTCACAGTTCACCAACGACACGTATAATTTAAAAGAGTAAAATCAGCAGCCAAAAGTTAGAATTCCAGAGCTTCCAAAACTTGGTTTTATCTACAAATTAGTTCACCAACTTGGACTACAAAAACTAAAACACAGAGTCACTGTTCAAACACTATGCTGTAGTGCAGCATATAACAGAATCTGAACATGAGGAGTTTGGGTTTAATATTTAACAATAATGTGCGTTTCTCACCCTGGCAATCTTTTCGGCCAGCTGTAACCTTCCATCCAGCTCTCTGCGGATCTGAGCCGCCTGCTCGTCCACGTTGTCCAGCTGAGGAACAAGTACATCAAAGTTTTATCAGTCAGCCAATCAGAGAGCTGCGTAATCAATAAAATAATCAGAAGGTGTAGGCGAGGCACAAAGGTCTACTCCAAAGAAGTGGACCACCCAGGGGGCTCAGTTGTGTATTGATTAACAAATTAGCAGCTAAAGTAGTCATATGCAGCGGCACTAAGCCAATCAGGAGGGAGGGTCTGCAATCAACCACTTCATCGGCCTCTCAACCATTTACAGTAGAGATATGTTCAATCACGTTTGTTTTCTTTTAGTAAGTGGCAGAGTTTCGGAGTTAAAGGTGAAGCCCTCTGATGTCCACTAGTCACTTCTCTAAAATACCTCTCGCTGTATTGAAGTGAACTGGAAAACTCCAAACTTCCGTCTCACATGGCCCCTCAATGTTTAAATTCACGTATGAGCAACATATGAATGTGCCGGCCGGCCAGTCTGTCCATGAATCTGGGGGGCGGAGCTTCTGAAGGCGGATGGGGGTTGTATATTTTTGGCAGATGAGTTTGATTCTCAACAATACTTCCACAACATCGTTAACTTCACCTTTAACCCTCATGTTGTCCTGGGGTCAAATATGAACCGTTTCCAAGTTTTTTTATATCAGAAATATGGGAGGTCAAAAATGTCAACAAGGCGACAAAACATTGGAGAAAAAAAGCGTAAAAAACATAGGAAAAAGTGACAAAAACTACAAAAAAGCCACTGGAAGTGAGCGTCAAACTTTGGAAAGACTGGCTAAAATGTTGAAAAAGTGACAATTTAATTGATAGGGGTAAAAGTGAAGTGAGAAATTTAAAAACTTCACTGTCCTCCCAACAGTTTCACCTTCTTCCCCACAGAGAGCTGTACGGTTTGAGGGCGTCACACCGAGAAAGAGATCCGCCAACAAAGTTCTCTGTTAAAAGGTGCAAATTTAACTTGGTTTGCTTAGTGGGCAGAAAAAAAAAACAGAGCCGCGTTTCACAAATCTTTGATGAGCAAAGAGTCTAAAAATGAGAATCAGAGATAACACAACTGTGATGGAAACTGGCCTAAAGCCAAAGAGACAAGCGGAACCTTCAGAGCCGATAACAGAGAGAACAGATAAGCCGTTTAATTTGAGCCCGCTTCGAAACTAGTCCCAGACAATCAGTAAAAAAAAAAAAAATTAAATACATCAGCAGTCAGTGTCTCATTTACAGAGAATGCAAACTGCCTTTACTCAGACATCCGCCTGCACTAATTGCTGAGAGATGGAGATTTGTCCATGGATGATTTGACAGGTTTGGTTTCCGCAGACGCTGTTCAGTCGACAAAATGCATCAGAAACCCGGTGGTGTGGATCCATGTGGAGAGGCTCTGACAGACATGTTGAGTCATTCTTATGTTACTGATGAGGTCTGCTGACTACTGAGACCCAATTAACTCCACACAGTGAGGAAGGGAAAAGGAATTCATAATCAGACTGATGGAGGTCAAACCAACGCGCACATTTGATGGATGCACTTTTAAATTCGGTGTTGTAATTGTTTTTTTTCCTCATAACTTAAGAGTTTATGTACTGTAAACATACATCAGTGAACTAGCGTGTGTTGTAGCAGTGTTTTGCCCTTAAGAACGAGCTAGCATAGTAGCGCTAGCATACAGTCAGACGCCTCGTCTCGGCTAGTAGCGTAGAAAGCCGTGCAGATGTTGAACAGCTTACCCGGAGACTGAAGACAGAGGACATTCAGGAACCGGATCTCACTCACAGCATGGATAGTTTTCCAAGTTTGTATGCATGTGGAAGCACCAGAGACACAAAAAACAGCAAAAAACAGCCCAAATCCCAGAAAAAGTCTTTTTTTTTTTCATAACACGGGTACTTTAAGGCCTACAACAATAAATAAGATGTAAAAAAATAATCACGGGGAGCCACTGATGTTTTTAAAGTGAACAAAACCTGTTTAGGCTGACAGAGACAACACTCTTCAATCACAAAAAGATAAAGTTTGAAAGCTAAACAGATGATTCATAAATGGTGAAAACAGAACCGACTGAAGTTGAGCTATGGGTTGGGAAAATGATTTTTGTCGGAGGTTCTGTGGCAGATGTTTGAATTCACATACACTCAACTTCTTAATAATAAGTTATATTTACACACAGTCATATTGTATTGTTTTTCTTCCCCTGTAAGAGGACAAAAGACAATTTCTGATACACCCGCAGTTTGGCTTCATGTTCTAAAATTAACAAGCAAACACACACACATGCACACAAAAAGACCAGAGTGCTGGCTTTGTTACCATGACTTCTATTATGTGGTTTTTATTTGGCAAATTCTGCCTAACAGAGCATTTCTATGACAACCAGCCTTCATCTGTTAAAGTACTTGCTACGTGTCAACATGTCAGAGGCTGGATCCACAAACTGTTAAACACTGAAATAAAGATACATGGAGGAATGTGTGCGGTTCGTTCTTGCGTAACTTTGTGCGATGCAGAACAGCCTCAAACGCCCAAGGTGTTTGATTGAATGCAAAGTGAATTTTGGTTCAAATTAAATCTGCAAGAGTGAAAACAGTGGATTCTAGTGAGGCTCAACAAAGAGGAACAGTTTGCAGAGAGTAATAACAACAATAATAATAATAATCTACATTTTATTTAAAGCCCCTTTCATGAAACCCAAGGTCACTTCACAAACAAAAAAGGACATTAAAGTTATAGTCATCTCATAAAGGGGCTGAGGTTCACACTATGACATGCAGTAGGCTGCTGAGAGGATCTCAGGGAGCGGGCCGGGGTGTAAAACCTCCAGTTCTCACGGTAGAGCAGTGCGAGACCCCCTCTCCTCCTGGGTAGGTGGGGTTCACAAATCCATACATGCGGATCTGTTTGGTTCAGGTGGAAAAAAAAAAATCATCGCTCCGCTGTCACAGCTCCGCGAGACACACACAGATCTTATGTTGACCAATCCAGCTTTCAGTCGGTTTGACTGACCGTGCATATCCGATCTGGGCAGACAGGCAAGCACAGTATGGTCAGTCCAGAGATGGGGGAATATTTTGCCATCCTTGCGAGCCATGTAGATTTTTTGGGCATACTATGGGCGTCGGATAATGTCGCGTTGACACAGAAGCTCTGCAGAAGGTACACAGCTCCCCCATAGCCTGCAAAGTTCACTTATTAAGTATTTCCTCATCCTCCAGCAGATGTAGCCTATGCATGAAGTTATGGTGGGTAAGTAGTCCTGCAGGCCTGGGCTGTGGGCTCAGGCTACTGCGGTAATCATTTACTTGTATCCTCCGGTCGCCATGGCATCCTCCGGTCGCCATGGCATCCTCCAGTCACCGGGCATCATGTCAGACTCCAACCCCGTATTAAAACAACATACGGTGGAGAGATGATAAAACGCGTCGCTATATATAACTATAACTATTGAACTAAGTATGAATATCAACTAAAATTAGACATTTTCGTGAGAAAAAGTAAAATTACTGAAAATAAACAAGTCAGTTGGAGCTGTTTTTGGGTAACCAGTGTACAAAGTCCCATGATCCTGCGGGGCCCGTGTTGATGGATGAGATGGTAAAGACATGTGGTTCTGCCTGTATAGAGTGCCTACTTTACTGGTCAACCAAGTTTGTGTTTTCACAAAATGGATGTTGCGCCCCGATAACGAGTGTGGGGCAGCGGCTTCTACACTGTCCCATACTAGCAGCCTAAAATCTGCTATTGTATCTGCTTTTATAGGTTTACCTGTTTTTAACTGCTCTTTAAGGTTTAATTTCTTATACTACAATGTAACTTTGATTTTCATATTTTATGTTGACTGTTTTACATGCTCTATAATGTTTAATTTCTTGTACTGCACTCTAACTTTTACTATTTTAATCTTAAGTAAAGCACTTTGAATTGCCCTGTTGCTGAAACGTGGTATACAAATAAAGCTGCCTTGCCTAAAACTGAGCTCTCTCTGCAGCTAAATATCAATCGACCCAAGCAAGGAGATGCACGGCCATGTTCCTTCTGATGACAGTGTGCCCTTCACATTCATGCTCTTTTACAGTGGATTAGCAATGACTCACAGTCTTTCACATTTACACAAAAGGCACAAACAGCAAGGGACGCTTGATGTGCTGCGATTAAATGGTTTGGAACCCGACCCAGCGTGATGTGGCACTGCGCTGCTCTGTTCTGGAGGAAACACACACACACACACACTCTATAATACTCAAAACGCATTGGCACTGGGACTGGAAATAAAGACAGCAAAATACAAAGAGGGTAATGAACATGTTCTGCAAAGACCAACGTTCTTCTCTCTATCATTAGCTTCACGGCAATAGAAACTGAAGTTCTCTGATTGGATGGGTGTCACAGCAATGCTCTTTAGGACTTGTAGCTGGCTTCTCTACTAGAGTTGAATTCCCCCAATCAGATTGTTTCTACTGATAATTCATCCAGGAGAGATTCACGTCACGGAAACCTCACACGGATGTTGTTTATATGACCTACAGTATGTCAAATTCAGAATATTGTCATTTATGGAATCATAGCGGAATATTAGTCTGCATGTACAAGTACTCCGTGTCTACAGGGGAAAATAATAATAATTCTAATAATACTGCTGAAAACAAGCGTTGTCGATGACTAAACTGCAGAACTACAGTGAAGTTCAAGAAAGCTGACCTCGCTTTGTCATAAAAATATGAAAAACTAGATATAAATAGAAACCAATGAGGTAAGTACTCTAGCCCGATGTCTTAGCATTTTTATTTCAACATTCATACTCTGAAATTACATTTCCCATGTGTTCAGAACATTATCCGTTTCAAAGTTAAAAGCCTCTCGTCAAACCGCTGTCGTATTACTACAAAGTGAGCGACCTGAGGCACACAAACACCGCCAACCACAGACTAATCATCTGACAAAGAGAGGAAAGACTGACAGCCTGACACAATTACACCCTGCCATCAGTTACAGCCACAATCAACACAAGGATGGAAGGTAAGAAATGTGAAGATTTAGTAAAAAAAAAGAAGAAGAAAGCAGCTCAGGGGCAGATAGCAGATTCTCAGACAGCATTAAGAAGCTCGCCGCCGCTGCTGCTGCCTGGGGCTGCGGGTAATTTATTAGAGCTTGATCTACCTTCCTCTTGTAGCTAATGAGAGACGACACACAGAAACAAAATCAATGGACCCATCCACAGGAAAAAGCAGGCACCCATTTTGGGCTATGAGACCCATGAATAAAAGCACCAAACGGGCCAAAACACCAGAGAATATTGGACTAAACAATGCATGCCTAAGGCTGCGTTCACAACACAGCTGTTTGGTGCGGTTCAAAAGCACCCAGGTGCGGTTTGTTCAGACTAAATTAAATCTGAATAAAAATGCATTGGTACTTTGCTGCTAGCGAAGCATGGAGATTATCAAATAAGCGTAAAGCGGATGATAAACTAGGGCTGGTCGATGTGACTTTCTAGAACGTTTCTATCGCAACGGTGAAAAACCAGCGGCCGAACTGCGTTACAGCAGTGTTTGTGTTATTTGGAAGACACTTTACGTTCTGATGCTTGCACGTGTTCATTTTGCTCTAAAGTTCTTGATAAATGGGAAAATACTCTGTACTTTATATTCAGCAAGTATTTAAGGAGTTTACAAAAATAGGCTTTACCATGTGTTTATTTCATATCAGAGCTGCAAAGATTAACCGATAAGCCGAGTAGATGTCAACTATTAAATTATTCAGCAACTATTTTGATAATTGATCAGACTGAGTCATTTTCTATGATAAAGAAAGTACTCACGTATTCTTTGGCTTTGGGAAACACTGATCATTTTATAAACCAAAGTACTAATCAACAGATTAATGAAAATAATCATTAGATGCAGCCCTATTTCATCCATCCATCTTCATCCGCTTATCCGGTATCGGGTGGAGCAGCTCCATCAGGGGTCCCCAAACTTCCCTTTCCCGAGTCACATCAACCAGCTCCGACTGGGGGACTAGTCGTGGTTCTTTTCCAAGGCCTCCTCCCAGCTGATCTACCTGCCCTACCTGACTTTCTTTCTATCTATCTCAAGGTGCGAAATCAAGATCAGAATAGAAGATTTTGACCTCATCACCAATCCCCTGGGAGAAATTGTGGGAGGTGCTGCGGGGCCATCCAATGTCTGTATGACCAAAGCGAGAGCTGTGTCCGGGTTCTCGGCAGTAAGTCGGACTCGTTCCAGGTGAGGGTTGGCCTCCGCCAGGGCTGCGCTTTGTCACCAATCCTGTTTGGAATATTTATGGACAGGATATCGAGGCGTAGTCGGGGCGGGGGGGGGTTACAGTTCGGTGGGCTCGGGATCTCATCGCTGCTTTTTGCATGATGTGGTCCTGATGGCATCATCGGTCTGTGACCTTCAGCACTCACCGGATCGGTTCGCAGCCGAGTGTGAAGCGGCTGGGATGAGGATCAGCACCTCTAAATCTGAGGCCATGGTTCTCAGCAGGAAACCGATGGAGTGCTTTCTTCAGGTGGGGAGTGAGTCCTTACCCCAAGTGAAAGAGTTTAAGTACCTTGGGGTCTTGTTCGCGAGTGAGGGGACCATGGAGCGTGAGATTGGTCGGAGAATCGGAGCGGCCGGTGCGGTATCAGGTTCAGGACACTTTATCTTACTAAATAAACATGGTCAAGCAAAGAAACGAGACGCAGACGGCAAAATGTAGAGTTAAAGCTTTTGCAAAAGGGCTAGATCCGTGACTGCAATCTGCCTGCCAGAGTTGCTTCCGCGGAACAGACACCTAGTTACAAAAGCATAGGCTTTTTATTAAAGTACACACACACAAAGATTTACAGTTGTTGAGTCTATCTACACAGAAAAAGGAGGGCAGAGTGCCTGACCTCGAAACTAAGACTATCTAAAGGATTTACAACAGAGTAGACTTCATGGCGGTGTTTCAAGGAAAACATAGTTGGTTAAATGTGCATATAAAATATAAAGCATACATGAATATACGTCAAGCAAGATATGAATATATGATAAGCATGAAAGTTATGATTATGATATGAATATGAATTTAAGCATGCAAGGTATAATATTCTAAGACATTACTACAGAGAATTGTCTAATAAGGAACATATAAAAAACGAATTTCTCTGTCATTTCCCTCCTGTTGTACATTTAACAAACATCAGCAATTATGACTCGGGTTGCGGTTTTCAATAATTACGTCAAAGCATGCACACACAGGATAGGATACTTGTTTACTCTTCATCAGGGAGAAGGCAAAAAACCCTTTCCGTCTGTTAGAAAGGAAAAATTCCTTCTCGACCCTCCCTTAGGGAGCGATCACCCTTTTGGCCAAGATGAGTTCAAAGGTTTATGTGTGCTTTAATACATCATTGTGTGGGCTTGGGACACATTTATCGTTACTTATCAGATTTAGCAGAGAGCTGATGAAACTGGACATGTGCATAGTTGGTCAGTTGTAAAGTGTATGAACACAAGGCATTACACATCCTAGCACTATGAAAATTATTACAAGTACTGCTACAAGGAAAGTAACAATTCTAAGCAATAATCCATACCAAGGTCCTGAAGTTAACCAGGAGAGGAAATCTCCGCTAACTACATTATCTGCCTCAGCAGCATCTCTCAAGTGCAGTCAAATTAAAAATGGCTTTCTGAATGACACCTGCATCTTTGTCATTATCTGGGATAAAAGTGCAACACGTAGTACCAATGAGCGCACACACACCACCTTATGATGCCGTCAACTGGTCTAACACCAGCCTATTTTGTAGGGCGATCAATCTTATAGCGGTCAATTCTTCGCATATTTTTGACAGGGCTGTTACGGTTGAATTCATGAACAGCCCTACTCGGTAACTGATTGTTTCCATTCTCAGCTCAACTTTACCCACCCCTACCCACGGGAAAAGTGCATGCAAAACTTTTTGGCCATCTGACCCAGCTCGTGACCTTTGGGGACATCCGATCCCCTACGCTGTCATGGCGTTCAAAAGCACCACGTCTCGCACGTGGGTGGTGGCGGGAGTTACCATGTGTGAATGATCTGCCGGTTCTAGAGCGCAATGACCCTCCCAACCCACCGGTAAATCTAGGAACATGTAGGAGCCACACAGCCAATTGACTCCTAGCTGGCCATATGTTCTCAATGCATCAGGGGCCTGGAAATAGGGCACACAGGTCGTATTACCTACAGACTTGGTGAAGTCCAATTTGCATACAGTCAATGGCGGGACCATTTGCCAATTCAGGGTCTCGTTCAACAGAGTGGGTGTTAAGGCGGAGGGTAGCGCGTGTAGGAAGATGGTGCTGGCGTCGACGGGTTCGGGACAACCTACGGGTTGTGGGCGGAAATTGGCATACGTGTGCATACATAACAGTTTTTGTGGTTCATATTTAGCATAGCAATACCAAATGTTCAAATCAAAGGACAAATTGTAAACCACATCATAGTCTTTCATGGCTTCGTCGATGAGCATACGGTTTCCATGTGAAACCTGTTGTTGTGGTCCCTTAGTCGCTGTCGGCGACCCGCAGAGGACCAGTAGGACAGAACAAACCCATCCCTTTAGTTCACCCATAGCTGGAGTATAAAGTCTCAGTTGGTTTCTTCTTTCTTCAGCAGGCAAAGGTTTTGATACCGCCCGCCCTCCAGCCTATTCGGGGTGTGGGAATGGATTGATCTTTTTACAGTGACTTTGGTGAACCCACGTGGATCGTTCAGCAATCTTTACAGCTGTGGGCGTGGTGATGAGCACGTGTACGGCCCCTCCCACTTTGGTGATGACCAGCACTTCCTCTTTATCACTTTTATCAGCACTTGGTCATCTGGCTGGGGTCTCCCCACCTGGGGAGACAGAGAGGGAGAGATAGGCAGATTACATGCACTTTGAACAGTCCTATCTCTAAACACTTTGCACATCCACTCTGCTAAGAGGGCCCCTGGATCATCACTTTTCTCTGCCCAGGGGACCCCTTCCCACAAAGCAATGTTACTGTTACTGTCTCATTTACAAAATGTGGGCCATAATCACTCCAAATTATTCTTAGGATGCCATACTGGGGTATTACCGTTTTAGCGAGTGTTTTGGCTACAGTAATGGCATCTGCTTTAGCTCTATGAAATCCATGTATAGGATCTCGGATGTGACCCTTGTGGGCATTTCCCTCTCTTTGGTCTTACATTTCCCTGCGGATTAATTTTTTTAAGTAAGAATTTAATCCCTTGAAGGTGTGAAACACCTTATTCTGTACCATTCCCCGCTGTTGGGACATGGCTCTTCGCCATGGCCCACCCAGCTACCATAAAATACAAATTTTAGACAAGCAGGGCTTGTCATCTCTCTGATATAGGCTATCAACACAAGTTGCACCGTCCGCCAGCCATACATCTTTCTCGGTTTTGGGGGAGTTATCTTGCATGTTTTTCAGTACCTCTGTAGGCATCGGATTCTGTGGTTCCTCTTGAACCACTAAGAGCTCTGATCTTACAGCTGCTCTCATAGCTTTCTCATCTGCTTTTGCATTACCTAAACTGACTGGATCTTTTTCTCGCTTAGCACGTGCTGCACACTTGCAAGTAGCTAATCTGTGTGTTAATTGAATAGCCTGAAGTAACTTCACTTAGCAAGTCTGCATGTTCAAACTGTCTCTCTCTGACCTTCTGTGTGCTCTGGCACCTCAGCTCTGAGAGTGCGCGTTCCTGTTCCACAGAAGGAGAGGAGCAGAGAGGGGAGGGGGCTCGAGGGCGCGCTAGGCTGCTATCTCTGTGTATGTCTGTGACCTTCACTGTGTTTCTCTCTGACTTTATTCTACTGAGGCCAAAGATCTTTCCCTAAAATCCACAGTCTGTTCAATTGTCGTGGATGACATTAGCTCTTCTTTTAGGTGAGGAAAAGCTTTTCTTTCCTCCTCATTGTACCATCTTATTTTGTTAATCAAGGCCCTAGGCGTGTCAGATAAGGTCTTGTAGCTCCTGAGTTTTTTAGTGTGTCTAATGTCTAGTGTGGGGGCTCTGGACTGTACTGCTTGTTTCTGTTAAGCCAAACTCAGGAATTCGTTGCGAAGTAGAGACCTTGTTGGAACAAAACAAACAAAAATGACAAACTGAACTTCTACACTTCTTCAACTTCTAACTTCACAACGAACAGAGTCACAGAATGACCCCACAGCTCTGTGCGCATAACACATGACTGCTCCTTATCTCCCGTTTGCCCCAACAGAAACCAGGCCATGTTTGGAAAACACTCAAATCTTAAACAACACACTTCGTCCTTCTGTTTTCCGTTTTCAGGCTTCTAGGAGCCAGAGCTGTCCCTAAAAAAAAAAAAAAAAAAATCAAAACACATACATATCAAAAAAAACAAAAAATGACTGTAGCTGTCATTCAATCTTAGAAGCTAGAAATTTATCTCGTCTGTAGATTGGTTCTGGCATTAACCTACAGTTTGGGCAAGCTGACCGTTGCATATCTCTCAAGGCGCCAGCTTTTTGTTGCCCATTTGCTCACAGTGATAAATTGCAAAGCCATAACAACACTAGCTGTCTCTAGACGCCGGAGGCCCTATTCAAGGATCTATCTTTAGGAAGCTCATGTTTCAGAGGCACCTACAATGTAGATCCACTTAATATATGAACAATTAACTAAAAGAAAATCTTGTCTATGTGATTGTCTTATTACAGGCCTCAGTTACCTGTCTTATATCTCGAATCAAGCGCCAATGAACCTTATCACCTTTTTTACTGGAAAAATTGGTGTATCACATGGCTAGTCAGGACACTCTCTGATTAGTCCTGCTTC
Organism: Etheostoma perlongum; assembly: GCA_026937815.1. NCBI lineage: Eukaryota > Metazoa > Chordata > Actinopteri > Perciformes > Percidae > Etheostoma > Etheostoma perlongum. The sequence continues at coordinate 30,885,756 of CM049378.1, read as the reverse complement.
TACTAACTCTCTAATTACAGGTGCAATGTCTCTCTCTGCCTCTGGTTTTAGTGGACATTGTCTCACCCTGGGCTGCCAGTCTGGCCTTGTTTTTGGGCAGCTTTTATCAGGCCTACATAGGCAGGCCCTTTAGTCCATAAACATTAAAGGACCCCTGCTGGGTCCTGTACATCTCTCACTCAGACCTATGGACGTAAATCATTGGTCAGTTTTGCATAGGTTGGGTGTGGTAAGCACCTCCCACCCCTGTTGATATCTGTACGTTCCACTGGAGGGGCTGTATGCCAACCCTGGGTCATCTACCGGCCCTTAATCATCTGCTCTTTGAACTTTGAGTGCCACTTCTCCCAAACCTTTCCATCTCATATCATATGTGTTTGCTAGTGAAACGTGTGGCACTTGACTGGAGCAATCTGGTCTTATTTTGGCACTAACACAATAGTTGTCTTTTTTCAGAATTTTGACATAGTGAAATTACTGTTAACAATGCCAAACTATGATGCATGCTATAACCTGTTGTGTGTCAGTCAATATTATATTACATGCCTAGCAAACTTCCTCCTATAACACTTGAAATCTTGTTGACCAAGGCTAGCTAGCTCGAGATATGAATCATAAGCACAGACTGACACTGACCTCCCCACATGTTCCCACTGCAGTCCGGCATTTTAAACTATTTCAACAATGTTTTTACAAATCTAGCGGCTGTTAACGTAATTGTACCTTAATCAAAAAACAAATTCATCTCTACACATATACAACCCCAGGTTTCCTAAAAAATTAAAAAACATACTGGAAATAAAATGTCGGAAAGTACAAATTCGAATTCCCTTAAAAAAAAAAAAAAAAAAAAAAAATAAACTTAGTCTTCCCATAACAGTGGCAATCCATGTACTCTGGCTCACTCTTCTTGAGCAATTTCAAATATGTATATATATGCATACATATATCTCCATATATATATATATATACATACACATACACACGTACATGCACGTACCCTTTTTTCTTATTTTTCTTAAATCTAACAATTTTGGAATTGGTATCAATCAACTGTTTTATATTCTTCCATTACTTTTTCCTAATTTTTCTCACTAGCTCTCTGACTCATTGTTTTTTTTCCTTTTCTTTTACCAATAAGTCCATCTGTAATCTATAGGGATCTGGTCCCAATTTAGTAATCAATGTATGTAATTTGTCAGACAAATACAATTGTGATTGTAAACATGTATACATGCATTACTCCTCATAGAATTTGCTAAGAAGTTTTAACACTACTCATGTTTCAAGAGGTTCTGCGTTCAGAAATTTTAACACATTGCCTCTTCCACGTGTGTAGTCTGTCTCTCAGACAAAATACACACACTACTTCTCACCAAACCTGCTGTTTGGCTACTCTTTACTCTTCAACAACACGTAGCATAATTAACCCCACTGGATCACTCCAATTTTTATCAGTCAGACCATGAAAACATCATTGCCTTAATTTAGATTTCACCAATGTGCAGATTCGATTCCCAACAGGTTCTGCTCACCTTTATTTAAGGGCGCCCCAGGCTCCGTTGTTTCCAGTTCTGACTGTTCCCATCCAATTTTCCAATCAATCCAACCCAATGTTCAATCCAATTTTTAGTGAATCCCCCATTTTCAGATTTGATTTATGCTTGGTTTTCGTTATATTCCAAATAAAAAAGGCGCAAACAGAGAACAAGGGAAAAAAGTTGTCTCTGTAGTTTCCCTTATCTGTCTCTGTCCCTCTTTTGGCTGCCTGCTTCCTCCACATTCCTGCAGCCCACAACTCTCCTGTATCCTCTGTCTCTTTTTCTCCCAAATAGCAACTCTCTCCTCCACCTGCAATCGCTGTAATAAACTAGTAACAGACGTCATTCTAAATTTACAATCTAAGCCGTATTTCTTTGTCCAATCTTTCACAAATTCTACACTTCCTGGGAAGGTTTTTTCCATGAATTTTACATCTTTAGCTAGGTACAGCGGTACTTTGGTTTTTACCCATCTGTCCTGCTCTATTTCTCAAATCACACAATTTCCACAATAAAACACTGCGACAATAAAACTTCACAAATCACCTCTACACCAACCTGTGTCCCTGTCCTAAGCAAAGTCTCACAAAGAACCACAAGTTATCACAATAAACCTGGTGTGAAGCAACACTCTTATTGTCTCACAACCAAACCAGCAAACAAACAAACAAATTGTTACAAACAATACACTAACCCGCTACGGGAAAAACACCCAGCGCTTCTGACCAGCGTCAGGAAACAAACACTAACTCGCTACGGGAAAAACACCCAGCGCTTCCGACGGACACCCGCTGTGTAAACACACACACGGAGCGTCAGGAAACCAACACAAATCCGCTACTCACTATGAGTCAACACACATAGCGTAACAGTAAAACACAACATAAAACACAAAACACAAAATAGCACACAGTGCACTGCAACAATACACAAACAAACAACACTGCCTCGCTGTGAAAGACGTACAGCGCTTCCGACTGGTCACCGCTGTGCAAACACACACACGGCGTGTCGGGAAACAAAAAGCCGGTGATCACCCTTGCCGTCCCGAAACCAATCAGGATGGCATTCTAGACACCCCTGGTCTCCCCGCTGGAGGAAACCTGTCGCTCGGACGTCCCGGAACTAGTCAGAACCAACTGATAGCTCCCTGTTTAAACTAGCTATGTCCCAGACGGAAAGTATTAACCACAACAACCCGGCTTCGAGTCCGCACCTGCTCCCAGCATCCACAACAAATCACTCAATAAAGTCCCAGACCGTAAGACACATAGCCGTTACGTCAAGCTTTTGTATATGTACACACAGGTAAACAGAGTAACAGACCCAATATAGTCCCAGACAGCGGGGCTACTATAATCACTACTTTCAGATTTGTCACATCCTCAGTACAAACCCTAACTAGCAAAAACTCCGTGCACCTCTTTTTTACATGAGAAACTCAGAACTGCCACACTCACCGTCTCTGTCCGCTGCTTCGACCATGGGGAGTCGTCACCGAGTGAATGCAGGGCGGCACCGGACCAATCTAGGGCCCCGTCCCGCGAAGAGGTGGACGGCTGTTAACAGTTCCTCTGGCCTTGATCGAGCGCGGTCCTGGACTCCTCGGCTGTTGACTCCCGGGTTTTCGCACCAGAAAATGTCAGGTTCAGGACACTTTATCTTACTAAATAAACATGGTCAAGCAAAAGAAACGAGACGCAGACGGCAAAATGTAGAGTTAAAGCTTTTGCAAAAGGGCTAGATCCGTGACTGCAATCTGCCTGCCAGAGTTGCTTCCGCGGAACAGACACCTAGTTACAAAAGCATAGGCTTTTTATTAAAGTACACACACACAAAGATTTACAGTTGTTGAGTCTATCTACACAGAAAAAGGAGGGCAGAGTGCCTGACCTCGAAACTAAGACTATCTAAAGGATTTACAACAGAGTAGACTTCATGGCGGTGTTTCAAGGAAAACATAGTTGGTTAAATGTGCATATAAAATATAAAGCATACATGAATATACGTCAAGCAAGATATGAATATATGATAAGCATGAAAGTTATGATTATGATATGAATATGAATTTAAGCATGCAAGGTATAATATTCTAAGACATTACTACAGAGAATTGTCTAATAAGGAACATATAAAAAACGAATTTCTCTGTCACTTACCCCAAGTGAAAGAGTTTAAGTACCTTGGGGTCTTGTTCGCGAGTGAGGGGACCATGGAGCGTGAGATTGGTCGGAGAATCGGAGCGGCCGGTGCGGTATTACATTCCGTGTATCGCACCGTTGTGACGAAAAGAGAGCTGAGCCAGAAGGCAAAGCTCTCGATCTACCGGGCAATTTTCGTTCCTACCCTCACCTATGGTCATGAAGGCTGGGTCATGACCGAAAGAACCAGATCCAGGGTACAGGCGGCCGAAATGGGTTTCCTCAGGAGGGTGGCTGGCGTCTCCCTTAGAGATCGGGTGAGAAGCTCAGTCCTCCGAGAGGAGCTCGGAGTAGAGCCGTTGCTCCTTCGCGTCGAAAGGAGCCAGTTGAGGTGGTTCGGGCATCTGGTAAGGATGCCTCCTGGGCGCCTCCCTAGGGAGGTGGTCCAGGCACGTCCAGCTGTGAGGAGGCCTCGGGGAAGACCCAGGACTAGGTGGAGAGATTATATCTCCAACCTGGCCTGGGAACGCCTCGGGATCCCCCAGTCGGAGCTGGTTGATGTGGCTCGGGAAAGGGAAGTTTGGGGTCCCCTACTGGAGCTGCTGCCCCCGCGACCCGATACTGGATAAGCGGATGAAGATGAAGATGGACCAATCCCCTATAATAAAATAAGTCAGACTGCTCCCAAAATGGGTCCGCAGACAAAATCGAGAGCAATTCCGTGGGTTCAGTGTCTTGCTCAAGGGCACTTACTACATGTACTATAGAGAGGAGGAGCCGGGGCTCAGAACAGCTAACCCTATGATTAATGGCACCCAAAAATCAAAGCAACTTTAAAATGATTCCTGAAGTTTATTATTGTAAAAATGCTTAATTACATAACTGTATTCACGCCATCGTCACCACTCTGCAGAGCTCTGCACTTTAATTAGAAGTTTGCCATGTGGTTCACCATCACACTTAATACAGCTCTGTGTTTTAATTATGTTGTGTATTCACCCTTAAGTAAGAAGTGGACGTTAATATAATATTTCACACTATTATGCGTTTAATTCGCAGGCTCCCATCCTCTGCATTTACCATATATGACATATCTACTCACCAACAAAAAGATCAGCACAATAAAATGCAATAGTGTGTAGTTGGTGAGGCTCAGACATCCACGGCGTACAGGCAGAGATGTATAGTAACAAAGCAGAATTACTTCACTACTGTACTTAACTACTAAAAGGCTGCATCTGTACTCTTCTGGAGTATTTTTTTTTCCTACTTCAAATTTTACTTCAGTACATATTTTCCATGGGTTTAATACCTTTACTCCGATACATGTTTTATGTGCTGCATTGTTACTCGTTACAAACAAACAATCACCGTGAATTTGGTACAACTCGCGATTTTGACCAATTCAAAGTCTCTCGTCTCCTCGTCCGTCCTCTTCCATCGGTCTTTGTTGACACCGGCCATATGTGCAAACAGAGCGGAAATACTGGGCGGGAATGAACTAAAACTTCTTTGTTTTGTGGCGGGTTGCAACCATAAAATGACCTAAAATGTAATCAAAATTCATTATTTATTCTGCAAATACCATTTCCATGAGCGTTTATCACATAAACCGTATATCGATCAAGATAAAATCCGATGAGACAAATGCATTTCCTTTGAGGTGATATTCATGAAATTCAATTGAATTTTACTGTTTCCATAAGACATTTTTCATTCAATATCACTTAATTTGGATAAAAACGTGTGGATGGAAACATAGCTACACACTAATACATAAATGGCTTTACATCAGTGGGTTCAAACTGGTTATTGTGCATTTTTTGGACTGAATTTCGACTGACACTAAGATGCATGTTTGGTAACTAGTGTGTGGCGCTGCCGGTATTCTTCTGATTTTCACTTCAACATTAGACCTTTTTTTTCTGCCATGGTTCAGTGCATTCATCGCCGATCACCATTTGCCACTCGAGGGATTTTCTTTTGTTTAGCCGAGATAACAAACCTCCAAAACAGAACATTTTTTCTTGACTCCACCGCCAGCGATTGTGATCAAATTTTTATGTTATTTTTAATTTTTTTATATATGCAGATACAAACAACTACAAACAATACACAGACATTAGAACGCGTTCCAGAGCTAAAAAAAAAAAAACGAGAGGAAAGCTGGGAGGGAGGGAGACAAAACAACACATGCAGAAACAAACACGCACACAAACACATGCATAAACAGACGCACACACACAGACAAACAAACGCAAAACAAGGGACGGATCTCATGTGCAAGTTGTGGTTCCTTGAGGTCCTGGCTGCAGCCTTGTGCTACAGCCAGGACCTGTTGAGCAAAGACCAGGGTCTTTCCTGGCGGTCTATGGATGCGTGCCATAGAGAGTTCCATATAGATTACATCCAAGAAGGAAAGGGTCGATGCACCCATAGAAAGGTCATGAGGTGGTTTCCAACGGGTTGCAATCATTTTCTTCTTTCTTGCCGTTTCTTTTCATTTCTCCCCTCTCTTCTCCTGTTCTGCTTCTTTTTTTATTCTGGCCTCTAATGAAGCAGAACAATAATAGAATCTGTCCTAGCAACAGACACATTTTGGTTGTCATACAGGCGCGGATGATGTCTCAATGGGCTATGAAGCAATCTATTTATGTTCCAAGCCCATTTTAGTGAAAGGAAACAATCAGCGGACAATCGCTGAGGATTAGGGATGCACTACTTTCTCTACAGGGTGGTATTCTGAGACGGAAACACATCTGAATACACTGAACACATCTTAAGAGTCTGTTCCCCCACATTAACAGAGAAGATTTCCTCTCTTCCATCCAGTGGTATCTAACCAAGCCGATAGCTGTGGTTTGATTTGTCCATGTTTTGAGGAATCTGTCTCTAAAAGGAACAAGCCTCCCCAAGTTTTAGCCATACCACTCCTCTTCTCCATTATCTACATTGGTTGTCTGTAGCATTTAATCTCTAGTGATACACTAAAATGGCAGTGAAGAGAACGGCTTTGTCACACCCTACCCTCCTTCTTGGCCTCTGGGTGAGTGGCTGCACCATCACTCAGAGAAGCCTCTGGTCACACGTCTCGGTAGGTTAAGGGTCTTCTCTGTGTTGGCCCCCCAGTGAAGGAATAAACTTCTCTGCCCAGTTTCCACCACAAACACTACGCTGGCACTTAGACTGCTTTCACACCCGCCTTGTTTGGTCCGTTTACAATGTATCCTGGAGCGTTTGGATCGAACTCTGGTACGGATTGAACAAACAAACTCTGGTCTGTTAAAAAACGGGGGTCTTGCTTCTCTTCCAAATAAACTAGAGTTCAGTTCACTTCAGGTGAGAACGTGATCCAACCCAAATACAGGAAGTGAACAAAAAACAGCATTTACTAGCCTGCAATTTCAACCTTGCACAGAATTTACGGACTTATATGATTTAAGGTACAATGTTCTCTGTAATCTGTTCTAAACACATCATCATCATCATCATCTCTCCTTCACTCTCTGTCAGCTGCTCTTATTCTTCCCCTTCTTCCAATATATTGGAAACACTAAAGCAGAACCAGAAAACCCAAGGCATTATAAATGTGCAGCAATGTCGGCGAGTTCCTGATAATCTGTCTAACAAACAAGCGACTGTTTCAATGGTGAGACATGCGTTGACAGTGTTGGTGCGTTTGACACAGTGAAGTGTGAAAGCAAACCCAACCAAATGAAAAAGGAAGCAATGTGAGATTTTCACCCACGAATTGCACCTAGTCCACCGAACTATAGGTGTGAAAGAGCCCCAACTTACTTGAAATGGCTTTAAATGCACTTACTGTAAGTTGTTTTAGACTTCCTGACTTTCCTGACCTGTTTGTGGCACTCAGTCCCAACTCCACTACTGCCTTCATTGCAGGTGTGGGATACTGAGTAAGTAATAAGAGTTTAAACTATTGTATGTAACATAGAATCTTGCACACCTGCTTTATACCTTACCAGAAACTGCACTTTGTTTCGCTATATATTTGTAGTTTGTGTTTATTAAGGGTGTACAATTCAGAAATTGTCACAAATTGATAATGATTTTTAGGCTTAAGATTCGATTAAAAATCAATTTTCGATTCAAAAAGGATTCACAGTATGTAAATGTACTTCCTTTTCCCATGTGATAGTATTTTTTTTTAATTATTTGTATATGATATCATGCATGTTTCTTTGTCATGACTGTGATGATGTGTTTTTATCTTTCGTACTTTATGTGTAATTGTTTAACTTTGGATGTACAAAATAAATTTTAGTGCATCTTCTCTATCTTTCGCTTGATTGGCTATTGTTCTTGGATTACTAATAGCTATAGTTTTATATTCTTTATTAATTTCACATGAATATATTTTGAAATGCTTTCATTTCCTACACCATGGATTGCCGTTGCTTTGTCATTAATGTGACCTGTGCATTTAATGTCTGCCTGCAAACCAAATTTCCTCCTGGGAAAAAAATTAAGTTAAACCTTTCCATTATTTTATCACATAATGTAAATGTCTACAGATTAACACCCAGATGTACACACGAGCACACATAGCAAAGATAAAAAAGGAACAGATATTGAATGCCAGGCCATGAAACACTATTTCCTAAAGAGAAGAACAAATGCTACAGACATGAATACCTGTAAAATGACGGGTGAATAACCTGGACAAAACCTCCAGCTGAAGAATATTTTTTTAAATTATTATTCTGACGGCCCCTCTATCACTACCAACTGAAAAAACGTTGATAATTCGTTTTTCCAGCAGTCTGTGAACTTTACAATTTGACCATTAAGTTTCAGCAGATGCCTGAGGTCCCATCAGGACAGGAGAAAGACTCTGAGGGACTCAACGAGACCTGAACCAGTCAGAGAAATACAGAGAGAGTTGTGTGGAGCTTAATTAGCTTTGAATCAACTCATTTGGCAACGGCTTGAATTTAACGGTCATTAATGTAAAAGAATTACACACTAAAGCTTTAAAGCTGTCAGTGACCCAGCATATTTGTACAATTATTTCAGTTATGTGCTCCAACAGAGACTTGAACCTGCAACTGGTTACCTAGCAACAAGACATATTGAGACAACATGAAGAAATTTGAATCATGCAAACAAGACTAACCTAGGGCACTATCAGTATAATAATAAAACCTGAAAGACTGACAATGACAAGATAATAGTTACTCATTATGCAAAAAATACACTCAGTTGGGTGCTCTGATGATTTAAAATGTTAAGATTCCAGTTAAACTGAATGCCAAATATGTCTGTCTATTATCTGAGTATTAACACTATTAACTATCAAAGGCTTAAAAAAATCCCCTTCCAAGCATGTTGTAAGACATAAAAAAAAAAAAAAGATTAAATATTATTGGTGTCACATGGTTTTTCATCAAAGGCAGCAAAGAAACTGTAATTCTGATTTTATTGATTTTTCTTAGTTGCCCGTTTTCTGCGTAGACTCCTGAAAACCCATGTTCAGTGTATGTTCAGCCCCTTTCTTCCTTATGCTACAGTCTTCATTTTAACTGGGAGCATGTCGGCACTCTTTCATGTGAAAATACAGATCTGGATGGTGCTCACTGTGTCGATTCATTGACCGTCTAATTATTAAGCAGCAGGGTGCTGAGACACTGAGACCTTCACGATGCTCTGCAGAGTTCTCTACTAATGAGGCCACTTGCCCTAGCAGGAGCCATCTGGATTCACTGCTCTAAGTGAAATTTCTTAAATTAAAATGCAAGAAATGATTTTTTTAATCTAATTTTTTATCTATCTATCTATCTATCTATCTATCTATCTATCTATCTATCTATCTATCTATCTATCTATCTATCTATCTATCTATCTATCTATCTATCTATATTCAGAAAATATCAGAAAACCTGATATTCACGAACAGTTACAAACACATTGGGAGGTAGGAATGCATCCAAGGACTACAAAAACAGAGGAAAGACGGGAGGGAGGGAGACAAAACAACAAATGCAGAAACAGACAAATACACACACACACACACACACACACACACACACACACACACACACACACACACACACACACACACACACACACACACACACACACACACACACACACACGAGAACAAAAGGCTACAGCATTGCTTTTTAAGGCCAATGTGTCAAGTGTCCAAAATCTTCCCCGGGGCTCCACCCACGCCAGCCGTAGAAAGTTCCATGTATATGACATCCAAAAAGAAAAGGATGAGTCTGCTTGGGTTGCAATAAACCTTAAAGCAGTTGTAAGACCAGCAAACAGCAAGTTTTTGAGCTTTAGAAAGCTGAAAGGTCATTCAGAATCAAAACATTGACAATAAAAGGTACAGTAACATTAATTAAGGTGGAAATTTTGGCTGTAATACTGTTAGTTATATGTAATACCAGAACTGACCAACGGAAGAGCACTCCCAGAACATACTGTATGAAGATATGTACCTTGAGCTTTAATTTGGCAGAAAGTGCATAAAGGGCTGTGGTGCATTTTCAGCGGGGTGAGATATGTCCTATGACTGAAATTATCGTGAATCTGCTGATGGTCTGGATTGCGTGATACACCTGGAATGTTAGACCATACCAGTGCCAGTCAAGATCGACACTCAGTTCTGGGCAACTGCGAGCCCAGATCCTCTCAATAGGAAGGGCAGTGCAGCCCGATATCACTAAGAACTGATGAAGCCTGGACACCATACCACAGTTTTTAGGCTGCGCAGTAAATAACTTCCCGATAGGATGGATGGGCAAAGGCCTCTGCCAGGGAACACAGTGTGCCTTGAGTGCCGATCTTAACTGAGAGGTAAAAGAAAAAAGAGGAACGTGGTAGACCGAATGTATTTTGTAAGTCAGAAAATGGCAACAAGCCAACCTCGCCAAAAATGTCTTTTAGAAAATGAAGCCCCCTTTGTTCCCACTTTGCGGTTGTCATCGGCCTCCCACCATTAGGAGTGCTGCATTGAATAATGGGGAAAGAATCGGAGGGGGACAAATGCATATTGTCCACACATAATAGTGTGTGAATGTGTCCGTGTCTCTCTAGCGGCTCACCTGGCAGGCGTTGTACAGCAGCTGGTGCTCGAACTTGCGGACGCCGAGGATCTGCTGGAACATCTCGTACAGCTGCTCCTTACTGAGGATGAGCTCCGACACGGCACTTAGGTGCGCCCGCTGCGGCTGACGCCGCATGTCCTCGTCCCCCCGGTAGATGGCATCGTACTTGGCTATCCAGGAACTCAGCACAGTCTCTTTGCTCAGGCCGTCGATCTCCGGGAGGCTGCGGACGCGCCGCTCAATGTTCTTCTTGAAGACCTCGCGAAAGTCGTTGGCCGAGCAGCCACCGCTCTGAACCATCCGGGAAACACGCTCGCTCTTCAGGAAGCCCTGCCAAGGAGTCAGAGACAGAGAGAGAGACAGAGGGAGAGACAGAGGGAGACAAGGAGAGACAGAGGGAGACAGAGAGAGAGACAGAGAGAGAGAGACAGAGGGAGACAAGGAGAGAGAGAGAGAGAGAGAGAGAGAGAGAGAGAGAGAGAGAGAGACAGAGAGGGAGACAGAGAGAGAGACAGAGAGAGAGAGAGAGAGAGAGACAGAGGGAGACAAGGAGAGACAGAGAGAGAGAGAGAGAGAGAGAGAGAGAGAGAGAGAGAGAGAGAGAGAGAGAGACAGAGAGAGACAGAGAGAGAGAGACAGAGAGAGACAGAGACAGAGAGAGAGAGAGAGAGAGAGAGGATGAGCACTTACAGACCAACACCACCTTTCAAGGTTTCTCTCCAGTGTACAGCAAGCCCTTAAAGCGTAAGTCTCGCCAAAATGCACCCGAGTCAAACTGTTAAAAAGCATATTAAGGACAAAAGCACCACTTTTAAGATTTTCCGTATTCTCAACATGAAACTTTGCTTAAATTATCACCAGGGGCTCTACACATAGAAACACAGAAAGGTTTTGAGCAACTTACGCTATCAGTTGTTTACACTATCCGCCATTTTTGTAGTCAAAAAGAGTTGATCTTTGAATGCAAATGAATGGACTCCAGAGGAGAAAATGTCCTTCTTAATATTGTGTTCCCCTAACAAAAAAACAACAAATTATGTGTGCATTTATATGGAACTAAGCTTTAGGAACTTTCCATCTTTACTCATCTCCCTGGACTATTTTTGACTGGTGACATCGACGGCGACTGGAAGAACAACAGCTACAGTGAGTTGTTCAACACCTTTTTTAGTAAACTGTGTACACAAACAATGTTCTCAATGCTGGGGTTTACGTACAGAGCCCCTGGTGATACCTGGTGAGCAAAGTTTCATGTTTTAAAAATAGCTATTATGAGGCTAGAAAGAGGGCAGTAAAGTATGGTATTGCTTCTAATAAAACCTTTTATCACCTTCCACAATATCCTAGGTTCTTCTACAGAGCCAACAATTTCTGTAAATATCCGTAATTCTGCAATAAACAGTGATATTGGATTCATTTTTCAGTAAAGCGGTCCTGATCCTCCAAGGCACCCTCCGTGACACAATCCGACCACTTTAAATTCGGTGGGCTCTCATAATCTGCCTGAACATCTGCTAGATTCGGGAGCTTCATAGGTAGCGAGCGTGAGCGATACTGGATAGCATTAGCACCTTCTAGCCCCTCTTTCAACCCAACGATGCAGATGTTGCATCTTCCATTTCTGTCCTCCATCTCTGCTAGCTTCACCTCTATCGCCCAAAAAGTGTAGACGTGGCTGTCCAGAATACTTGAGTTGCTTTCCACGGTAGTTTTTAGGTCGTTCACGTCCGATCTGAGAGAGCCGAGGCCTGCATTCAGAGATGCTAGTTGAGTATGGATAGCAGTTAGCTTCTTATCGTTGTCGATCCCCCACCTCGAGATGCTTTTGTTTCTCCAGTACTGCCTTTGCAATAGTGTCAGTTTCGCTGCGTTGTGCTTTGCCTTTGCTTACCATGCCACCTTAAATAACTTTATTAAGCACACAGTGTTAGAATACCAGAGAAGGAACCATATAAAACAACTATTTCGCAGTTAGGCTGGGAACTTTGCCTCAAACTGCCATCTCAGTCCAGCCGATCACGTGACTCCCCTAAATTTAAAAGTCGTTATCTCACATGCAGCCATATTTCTTGTCTTCACTTTACTTTCTTTGACATATAGAAATTGGTCCCGGTTTTTACTCCGGCCTACAAAGCTCTGAATGGCTCAGTTATTTTTCCAACCAAGAAAACAACCATCAATTATATTAGACTTGCTGAAAAAGACTGAGATGTGGGTGGTGATCCAGAACCAGGCAGACATTATGGCTGCACTGATGGGACTGAACGGAAAGACACCACAGAACAATCTTCGGGAGTTACAACTACTCTTGTCATTCTCAGACACTTCTCACTTTTGGGGCCTACACTGCTTGTGAATTATTCCCACGCCAAAATTTGTCTTCAGTCATTTTTAGGATGTCTGTCAGATGACAGCTGGAACCTCCTCTAGATGTTTTATGAATATGTCCCAAAACATGAGACTGGATACAGCAGAACTAAAAAAAAAACAAAAAAAAAAACATAAGTTATCAGATCTGGGTTAGTGCTAGGGCTGCTTGATTATGAAAAAAATAAAAAAAATATATATATATTTAACAAAAAACATATTTAATATTTTGGTCAATATTAAAATCACAATTACTCACTCTAAAAAAAGTCAAACAGTTAAACAAATCAACAGCGAAAACACCTTCAACTGTGACATTTATATTTCCCTTTTGAACTTTTTTAAATTCCTCTTCAAAACACAAGACAAATGACATTGTAATTGTACATCAATTACATTTTTTTTGTGGTTGTTAGAAGCCAAAAATGTAACGATAAAAATTCCATTTATTGCACAACCCTAGTTTGTGCTTAATTGAACACACTGGCATAATAAAAACATTAGACTGATTCTTTTTATTTAGATTGAAACGCTCTTCAGAAAAACACTTTAACTTCTCAACCTTTCATAAACCATTTTATAAAAGGCTGCTGAATGGCTCAATGCCCTTTTCCAAACTCTTGTTCACCAATTTGACACTGAAATAACCAAAACCTCCAGAGTGCGAACAGGACCGCCCTGTCCTCTTCCACACTGTTATTCAGTGGGTCTAATGTTAAACTTTCTGTTTCGCACCCAGGTAGCTCAGTTGGTAGAGCAGGTGCCCATATATAGAGGTTTACTCCTCAACACAGCAGCCGCGGGCTCAACTCTGACTCGTGGCACTTTGCTGTGAATGTCATTCCCCCTCTCTCTCCCCATTTCATGTCTTCTGCTGTCATGTGAAAAGAAAAGCCTAAAAATGGCCACACACAAAAAAAAAAGGTGACTGAGTGTCTGACAGAAGAATGAAAAGTGGTTCAGAGTGAAGCAAAAGCTCAGTGTGACATTAAGGAGACTCTCAGCTGGCTGTTTCACCTCTCCCAGTTAGTCGCTCTGAGACAGCGAACAGCACAACATCAGTGAGAAAATGATTCATCTAATGGAGGCCGAGAGCTTGGAGACCGCCAGCTGAGGACAGCTCGAAATGACAAAAAGATGCGAACATCCAACCGGACCGATAACCGATATCTGGAACAGATACGCTTCACTTGAAATAAAGATTTTGTCTAAACACAAAACTTTATCTAAATGCTTTAAGCAATGATTTAATGAAGTAGAAACTTCCAACATAAGACCCAGTAAAAGGAGAGTCAGATAGTGTTGTGGGCGGGACATTAAGTCAGACTCAATGGTGAGTGAAACAGAAGCAGAGGGTCAGACACAGAGCTGTAGCAGAGCCAAAGTAGACCACTTTTCAATTTACTAACTTTATCGGTTACCAGGCAACTAAAATGGCAATAGAGATAATCTGCAAACTGCCAAAAACCGGGGTGGTGGATGGGTCCAACAACACAGGACTTTCACCAGACAGACAGACACACAGACACAACTTGCTAAAGCTCTTGTGCAGTTTCTGTCGTCCCCATGACAAATTCTAAGTTTTGACAGGTTAATGGCATACGTGTAGGTTTTGATTTGTTGTCTATATCATGCTTTTTATTTATTTACCCACAAAATCACACCACGTGATCAGCTTTTGCGAGGGTTGTCAACGCAGCTTCATGAGAGTGATAGACCTGCAGAGCGTGACCCGACAGCAGATGGAGAGGAACTGACACAAAGCAGAGTCACGCCGTGCAACAGATTTCACTTGAATCTTAAGAGTCAAAACACAGAAATAAAGAGATACCACACTAAAGTACTGTTTTATTGTGGGGAGGGGGGTGCACACTGAGCACACAGAGAGTGCTCTTTATGTTGATGAATGGTAAGGGGCAAACTTTAAGTGGATGAGCAGGGATGTGACAGATGCAGCTGCCACCAGGAGAGCCTGCTGCCAGCAGCTAATCAGCATCGCTCAACACAAACTGCTCTGAACTGCAGAGGACAACAATACATTAAACCAAAGGAGAGGAGGCAGCAAGGCCAAAAACCATAAAGCTGAGTGTTTCAATTGCTGACACTCAACGGAGGAGACCGATGGAGACAGATGTTGGGAGTCTGAGTGGGATGAAGCCGTGAGGCTGCAAAACAATGAGCCGGTTTCAGGTTCATTTAGTCAGTCAGGTGGTGACAAGAAGAAGATTTGTCAGCTCAGTGTTTCATTCTCTGTTCAGTTGGTAGGGAGCAACGCTGAAGCCATTCTGTCCGATAGCAATCACCCCTTTTACTCGGATTTTCAGATTTTGCCTTCTGGCTCCAGGTTGAGATTCCCTGTGATTAAGAGTAATAGGTACAATAGGTGTAGTTTAGTTAGCAATATGATGGGGTTGGGTGGACGGTGGTGATGATGGTGATGATAATGAGGATGTCATTGCTGCTGATGGAGACAATTTGCGTTACGATGGATAAGATCTTTATCATGTACTCAAACATGTTTGGTCACTTTGCACTATGTGGGTATTTGTGGCTGTGTCCTCATTCTGCCACTTTTTAAAAAGGTACTATTGATGCTGTGCTTTGTGGAACACTTGGAAATTGTCCACCAGTGACAAGTGTTGATCTTCTAGCCCACTGGTACTCGGGTCACACCCCATTACCTTCAGAATTGTATGACTATGTTGTTTTTCATGGTGTTATTAGGGTGTAGTCTACGTGATAAGCAGGTATACGCAGTATACCGACTAAGAAAGCTCCAGGATTTCCATATACCCACTTAAAAACGGGACTGAAACGATTCCTTGAGTAACTCGAATAATTCAATTACTAAAAATCCATGATGCAAAAATGATTTGCCTCGAAGCTTTGTTTAATCAATGTTACCAACGCTGTATTGCTCACGGTGTTTCTGCACACCGGGCTGACGCTGCAGCGACACATGCCATGAATAGTGAGGGGCTAAACAGAAGAGCCAGGATGGAGACAACGACAGAAAGTGTCCAAAGTTCGGAATCAGTTCAAAAGGTAATTAAAACGAAGACTCTGTACAGTTAGTCTGCTGCAAAATCAAACTAGCTGACTATAATAACGACGTCTTGCTTCAGCATCTCAACAGAAAATATTGAGTTGAACTTTATCATCCATTCCACAAAGCAGACCCGACAAAGGTAAATCAGAGTCGTATGGACGATGAAACTACTAAGAAAATACGAAGTGGTGACCACTACTGCAGGACCTGGAGCTCACCGGCAGTGTTTCAGTTGGACTGTTAAAATGAAGATAATGAAAAGGCATTTATTAAGAAGCGCGCTGGTTGCTAGTTAGCTAACGCTAGCTTCCGTGCTCAACTAAGGCAGAGCATCTATGCCGGTGACAGTGGTGTAATAATTCAGATGGACTCCCAAGACAAGACGGTGCTCACCCGACTGGCCAATAGGAACGTGGCCCCGCCCATGACATTATTTTCACAGCAAGAGAAAAATCCTGAGACGAGAGCAAGAAATTGCATGGAGAGCAAAGACTTTTGGTTTTAAGAGCAAGAAGAAAACGTTTTGAGAGAAACATTTTTTTGAGAAAAGTTTTTCAGATTGATAGCAAAAAATATATAAATTTGAGAGTTTTAAAAAGTATTGTGGACAGTTTTTTTCTCAGAAATAATTTTTAAAATTAACTTTTTTAGTCTCAAATATAATTTTTTGCTTTTGGTATGAAAACCTTTTCTCTCATAAAATGCTTTTTTTTGCCATCAGTGGGATAACTTTTTCCTCTCAGATCATTTATTTTCTCACATGTAATAAAGAAACAAATCTAGCTCCATACTACCCGGCATGTAATTTAATTATGAGCAGAACACAAAGACAACACTTGGCTATTTTCCAAGAACAGATCTACAACCCATTGGCCAGACTGAATAATAATGTCATGATGTGAACCTGTCTCAGCGATCATCAGATGGTAAAATGATAATTATTTAATAACGATAACTGGCATGAAAACAGACTAATGGAGGAGCGAGTGGCTCATTAACAAGCACAAATTGCATTTCCATGTCAGTATGATTACAGTTTTTAGGTCGTCTGGATTGTTTTCTATATGAGCTGAAATGGACAGAAGATTAACACAACTCTGATGTTTCATTACATAAAAAAAGGATCATGTTGAGTGTTAATGTGTTGATTTGATCCAATTCACTGTGGCCTGCAACTACCTCATGCTCTGTGTCAATGTATAAGCGGCTCGCGGGCGAAAACGACTAAATATTTTGCCTTTCGTGCCTTTCATTTAGACGCCGACAGCGTGTTTGGGGCTTAAAACGCAAAAAAAGTGAAATCACCCTCCATAGTGGAAATCTTAAAAACCACCATCACGTTCCTGTCTATAGGGTAAAAACACAGTCAATGTAAAACGTAAAATAAATATAGATTATTTTTAAATCAAAATACAGAGTGATTACTCGCCCATGGCTGTTGGGTATCCACAGCCTGCCTATAGTTGGTCCAGTTGGCTTCAGCTATGAGGATATCTGACTTTTACCGATAGTGTCTTTCTCGTGTGGATATGATGCCCCTCAAGGTACAGGATTCGGTCCATATGTCTATATATTTTGCCTGGCAGGACTCCCAGTCCACGCCCTGTTTTGCCTTTGTGGCTTTGTAATCTAAGGTTGTTTGGAGCCATAACTCCACCTCCTCGTTTGTCCAGACAAAACTGAGTTTTTGTTGTTTGCATTGCCATGTTTTGGTATTGCGCTACTAGGGAGAGACGTAGAAGGAAGGTTCTACGCAGGACTGTGGACTTGGTGTTGTGTGGCAGTACTTTACACTACCATCTAGCCGCCTGGTGTGCATACTACATCAAATTTCACAAACTTTTCTTCACCATATGCACGCGGATTTCCTCCCCACTTTTACGTTTTCTCTTCAGATAGTTTCCAGTATTTTTTCTAAACATAGCTAAAGTGCGCGCACACAACACAACCCACACACCACACACACTTTATAAAGGTCACTCCCTTTTTGAGCCCCATGTAAGCCCGCTGCCATGCAGACTCTGAATCAATGCCTCCACCATCCCACAATTGTACACTATGCTAATGTCAGACCATACTTTAAAAAATAAAAAAAATGAAGAAAAGATCTTGTAATTACGAGATACTGATCTCGTAACTTTTGAGTTCCACAGATCTCATAACTTTGAGAACAGATCTTGTAATTACGAGATAATTTTAAACACCTGGACAGGAGCTGACTTAAAGAAATAGACTTGAAAAATGTCAGAAATATACAATCTCCTAAATTATGCTAAGTCTTGGGTAACTTCTGTAAGTGTAACAAATACAGAGGTGCTTGTTGAGGTGGAGGTGGTCCAGAACTTTAAGTCCCTGGGAGAACAACTCAGCGGTGAACTGACATGGTGTACCAACACCAAAGCTATGGCAAAGAAGGGGCACCAGAGGATGTACTTCTTAATGTGTCTGAGGAAGGCCAAACTCCAGCAACAGTTGCTTATCAATTTTCTACAGATGTACCATTGAGTCTATCATCACATCACTACTATCCTAGGTATCCTGGCTGCACCATGGAAAACCGGAAGGCCCTCAACGCATCATCACTACAGCATAGAAAATCATCAGAGCACAGCTTCCATCTTTGGGGGAAATTCACAGAACCCGCTGTAGCAAGAAGGCCCGAAGCATGTGCAGGACTCAACCCATCCTGGACACACGCCTCTTCACCCCGTCCTGCCATCTGGCAGGCGCTACAGAGCAGTTTACGCCCGCACCAGCAGGTTTAGGAACAGATTTTATCCACATGCAGTTGCACTGATGAACACACTCCTCTGCCGCCCCCCGCAGACGTTTTTGGATCTGGTCGTCAGACTGCAGCCCTCTCTGCCACTCTATTTTATAGGCTCTCTTCCACTTTGTCTGACGGCACAAATGTCAGCCATTATTACTAATGAATCGATCTGCAGGAGACATCCTCCCTCCCTGCTGCTCAAAATAATTGGGGCTTAAAGTTTTCACTAAATTATTTACACAGCAGCAGAGAACCGGGCTGGGAGTCAAGAGATTAAAGACACAGGCGACGAGGTGTTTGCAGACATTTAAGTGTCGGTACAGCTGCTTACGAGAAGAAGGAAGACCATCTGATAGAATGACACGTGGCTCTATCTTCATCAACACCAAGTTGAAAAACAGGGGGATCAATTGGTGATAAAAACCATCTGAAAACAGACTTTTATGGAAAGTACATGGACATTTTGCTTGAAAAAAAGACAATACAAATAGCTGCAGTCATGTTGAGAATAAACACTCTACAAACTCATTTATATCTGAACATTCCTTTATCAGCACAGCTGGAAAGTGTCTTCAGAACAGATTTATCACTTGCTGTATACATTGAACTGTTTAAGTGTTCAGCATCAATTAAGCTTTCCTTTAAGTGCTCCTCCACCATGGTGAGAAGAGCTGTGGTTCATCACCGCTCATATGTCACTTCATGCATAAAACATGTTTTAGCTGGATATTAAAACATCTCCATCGTCTGCTTAAGCTATGTCAGAGAGCCTGAACACTTCATATATCAGCATAAAAAAACGTTTGTTTCTGCTGAATTGTAGAAAAAGATATATTCAATTCATTACTAAGAAAACCAAAATCAGCCAAGCTGGATCTACACTGAACTAAATTATAAAAGCAACACTTCATGAGCTGAACTCAAAGATCTAAGACTTTTTCTACGTACACAAAAGGCTTTTTTTCTCTCAAATATTGTTCACAAATCTGTCTAAATCTGTGTTAGTGAGCACTTCTCCTTTGTTGAGATAATCCATCCACCTCACATATCAATATCACTCATATCAAGATGCTGAATAGACAGCATTATTATTGCACAGGTGTGCTTTAGGCCACTCTAAAATGTGCCATTTTATCACACAGGACATTGCCACAGATGTCGCAAATTTTAAGGGAGAGTGCAATTAGCAGCATACTCACTGGACAGGTCACCCATTGAGCATGTTTGGGATGCTCTGGACTGGCATATACAACAGTGTGTTCCAGGTCCTGCCAATATTCAGCAACTTGCACACAATCGTTCCTGTAGCATGTAAACCGCTTTGAGTGGTTTGACTGGAAAAACTCAGTATACAGTGAGGAAAATAAGTATTTGAACACCTGTCTATCGGCTACAATTCTGACCCTCAAAGACCTATTAGCCTGCCTTCAAAATGTCCACCTCCACTCCATTTATTATCCTAAATTAGATGCACCTGTTTGAGGTCGTTAGCTGCATAAAGACACCTGTCCATCACATACAATCAGTAAGAATCCAACTACTAACATGGCCAAGACCAAAGAGCTGTCCAAAGACACTAGAGACAAAATTGTCCACCTTCACAAGGCTGGAAAGGGCTACGGGGAAATGTCCAAGCAGCTTGGTGAAAAAAGGTCCACTGTTGGAGCAATCATTAGAAAATGGAAGAAGCTAAACATGACTGTCAATCTCCCTCGGACTGGGGCTCCATGCAAGATCTCACCTCGTGGGGTCTCAATGATCCTAAGAAAGGTGAGAAATCAGCCCAGAACTACACTGGAGGAGCTGGTCAATGACCTGAAAAGAGCTGGGACCACCGTTTCCAAGGTTACTGTTGGTAATACACTTAGACGTCATGGTTTGAAATCATGCATGGCACGGAAGGTTCCCCTGCTTAAACCAGCACATGTCAAGGCCCGTCTTAAGTTTGCCAATGACCATTTGGATGATCCAGAGGAGTCATGGGAGAAAGTCATGTGGTCAGATGAGACCAAAATAGAACTTTTTAGTCATAATTCCACTAACCGTGTTTGGAGGAAGCAGAATGATGAGTACCATCCCAAGAACACCATCCCTACTGTAAAGCATGGGGGGGGTAGCATCATGCTTTGGGGGTGTTTTTCTGCACATGGGACAGGGCGACTGCACTGTATTAAGGAGAGGAGGACCGGGGCCATGTATTGGGAGATTTTGGGCAACAACCTCCTTCCCTCAGTTAGAGCATTGAAGATGGGTCGAGGTCTTCCAACATGACAATGACCCGAAGCACACAGCCAGGAGAACCAAGGGGGGGCTCTGTAAGAAGCAGATCAAGGTTCTGGCGTGGCCTAGCCAGTCTCCAGACCTAAACCCAATAGAGAATCTTTGGAGGGAGCTCCAACTCCGTGTTTCTCAGCGACAGCCCAGAGACCTGACTGATCTAGAGAAGATCTGTGTGGAGTAGTGGGCCAAAATCCCTTCTGCAGTGTTTCAAACCTGGTGAAGAACTACAGGAAACGTTTGACCTCTGGAATTGCAAACAAAGGCTACGGTACCAAATATTAACTTTGATTTTCTCAGGTGTTCAAATACTTATTTGCAGCTGTATCATACAAATAAATAGATACAAAATCATACATCGTGATTTCTGGATTTGTTTTTTAGATTGTCTCTCACAGTGGACATGCACCTACGATGACAATTTCAGACCCCTCCATGATTTCTAAGTGGGAGAACTTGCAAAATAGCAGGGTGTTCAAATACTTATTTTCCTCACTGTAACTGCAGTCCATATACCATATAGCAAATGTGTGAAACTTCACAATAATCAAACCCATTTTCAAAGCAATTCCACTGTCAGGTTTTACATGAGAGCAAACAAAAAAAATAAAACAATTTGTCATACCTTTTTTTATTATTAATTTGAACTACGGATAATAATGATAATAAAGTTGACATGATAACATCACAATATGATTTAATCACACTATCTTGTCAAGGAAACTGTACACCTTCACTCAGGACAATGCAAACAACATGACTCCAGAAGAAAGAGGTAATCACGGACTAATTTGGAATCCAAACAATCTAATAAAGACATCAAATAAAGACAGAATGACTGATCAGGAAATTACCTTGACTTGACCCTTCAACAGTGGTGGTTTTATTGAGGCCATGTGTCATTTTGTGAAGCTTGTCATCTACCAGCTGAACTGATCTGACAGCATTTATTCTAAAAAAAACCAATTACTTCATGTTCAATAGAAACCTAATGATGTGCAGATTAAAGGAACAAGCGTGGGCTTCTCTTCATGCCTCTCCAGTGAAGCTGCATAATCTTTTTTAACACCAGTCCCCTTCCTCCTTTCAAACTCCAAATGTCACAGATAAACCGTGAAGTCTTTGAGTTATGAAAGTCATCAGTCTGTGAGTGGAACTAAAAGACCAGGAGACGAGGAGTAAGAACGTCATAACATCTGTTTGCTCTGTGTCGAGGTGACAGCTCAGATCCGTCAGGAGCGCCTGGAGGATTCGGTTCAGTTCTGATGAGAAATGTTCTGATGGATCCATCTACTTAGAGCCTGATGGTACAGCCAAAGCAGGAAATCAGAGCACAGTGATGAAATGCTCATTCGACCAGGTGCTCTCATGAACCAGACCAACGAGTAAAGAGAAACCTTCACTGTGACTAAGAGTCTATGAAACCAATTATCACCTAATTATGGGGGCTGATATTTACAGTGATAACCCAAAGAAGAACATCGCTACTAATCACACACTGATTGTCAACGTGCTTCGCTACCCAGACAAAAACAGACAAGCGATCCTACAGGCAAAATCTCCACCCATTGTCGGGGGCATCTTTGTTTGTTTAAATACATTTTTAAAAGAAAATAGCAAAAAACTGCTGCTCGCCGTCATGGAGCTCGTAGCCACCAGGCGTCACGTGAGAAGCCAGCAATCTTGTAATTTTGTAGGCTATCTTACGTTTTGGTGTGCATACATTTTTGTACGATATCATATGGACCCGTTCATGAGATTGCGTTGCTGTACAACAAGCATCTTCCCAACATCTCATCATGTTCTTTTAACAAGCATGGTTTGGATTTGGCACCTGGGGATGTTTCAGTAATGTGTTCTCAGGGACATAGTGAG
The DNA here is from genome assembly GCA_026937815.1 of Etheostoma perlongum. NCBI lineage: Eukaryota > Metazoa > Chordata > Actinopteri > Perciformes > Percidae > Etheostoma > Etheostoma perlongum. Next base: position 30,862,657 of record CM049378.1, on the reverse strand, counting down.
GATCTGTGTTAGAGGACAGCTGTAAATGTCAGCAGTGTTGGAATGTGACAGACTAACAGGTCGCTCGACTTCACAGCAGAGACGGTGTTGAGTCATCGCCACCGCCCACTGATCAGGAACACCGAAGGGAAAAACTGAGGAGGCTGAAGAGGAACCAGCAGCTGTAGATCATTTCAGACGGCAAAAAAAGAAAATTTAGGTTTGAACTCCGTCAGCCATTAACATGTTGGTCATTTTGAGATGACAGATGGGTTCAACCCTTCCATCTGAGCCTGCCATCTGTACATTCCCTGCACAGTACCATTGGTTTTTGATTAAAGGGAAACTGTTCACATCAGGGATTTTTTATTTACTTAACCTTTATTTAACCAGGTAAGTAGATTGAGAACAAGTTCTCATTTGCTACGACGACCTGGCCAAGATAAAGCATAAACACAGTAAATATAAATACAGTAAATAACCTACAAAAAATACAGTTTAAATAAAGAGTCTTTCTACAGTTTGTGTTATGTGATGTGTAAGTGGTATGGTAGTGACACAATACAAATACAATAGTATTTGTATGTATAGTAGTGCAAAAGAGCATTAAACATGACAGAAGTGCAGGTGAGAATGTGCCACTATGCAAAGGAGCATAAGAGCCAATAAAGTAAGGCTATGCAATACTGCATGAATGGTGGAAGAACGTAAACACAAGCAGTAATCAGACAAGACCTAAGACAGCAGTACTTTAAAAGCATCGAGTGGGAAAAGTGTTTCCAGTTTTAGGGTTTTTCATTGCAGTCGCTGGCACCTGAAAACTGGGAATTGGATGTCACAGTGAGGACAATTTTTCCACTTGTTAATCTCCTGGCAACACCGGTGTTATCAATTACAATGCAAATGCACCATAGCCGTGTCTCCGGTTGAGATTTTGCTCTGCTGTCCATTCTGGCAGCTGCCTGGTTGAAAGGGGAGTCTTAAATGCCCGAATAATGTTAACCAATTGGGAGCATCTCACAATTTAGTTTCTGGTCCATTTTCTCACACACCAATAACCTATTATAAACTATATAAATGTATTCATCTGATTCTGCCCTTTAGCTTTTCCCTTTGACACCAAATTGTCCACCATCATCTTGTCGGTCTCATCAGGTGATGATTGAAATCTGACTGTGTATACTCTGCTGCCCCGCTGCGCTGTTTCCCTGGAAACAATGCTTTAAGAGTGCCGGGAGTAAAACAGAAATTAAAAGTTGCAGACGGACAAATAAACAATGAACTCACTGCAAAGCTCCGTTAAGCTGAGAGGAGATTCAGCTGTTCTGTAGTTTCATCCTGACAAGCGACCCCTCACATTATCATTTAATACATTAAAATGCAGGGTTTCCCCCAGAAAAGTTGTTAGGCCCGGTGGCAAGTGTTTGTTTTTTTCCGAAGATAGCCTGGCTCGGACTAGTCACAGACTGATGGCAGCATTAATGTAGAGCCAAATAGTTTCGCTAAATCGAAAATAAATTTAAAAAAACAGCAACTATAAAACAGATTTGAGAGAGCTATACATGAAGTCAGTGCTAAAAGCTAACTGGATTTTTGTAAATACGACCACGTCCAACACATCTGCTGGGGGGGGAAACGTAGGCCCGGTGGGGGAAACCTTGCCATTAGGTTACAGATTTTAGCCTCACTTTAATTTCAGTTCATTTAAAGAGCAAAGTAACTTTACGAGACACAAGTACGGGTGACGGCATGCACACATGCCACCACACAACAATCATTAATGGGGGCCTTATTCGTATTGTCGTCAGGTAGAAGTCTTCTGAACATTAACCCAGCCAGTGAAACAAGGAGGGACCATAGCATGGAGAAAAAAAGACAAGATTGAGGGTCTGTCTCCAGAAATTGCTGAATGAAAATGTGTTAAATCGTGGGAGAAAAAAGGACAGATTTTGTCATGTTCTTGATTTGCAGCTTAAAAGAAAAATAAGTCTTTTTTGGGCCCATATGGCTTTGCTTCATTTCATTCTTTCACCAGACAAAGAACCAACAACAATAACTGTTTGAACGATTATAAATATTTAATTTAAAAAAAAGATTGGAGCTTTAACGCTAAGACAACATAAAATCCTCCTCAGAAAAAAACTTGCATGGATGAAAAAATGTTTAAACATGTAGAAAAACTGTGTATTCATCAATAGAAAAAACAAACTGCCTGCACACACACTTCAAACGCTTCCACACTCCTCCTCAGCTGAGTGTAAATCTACTTTCATGCTGCATTAGCAGGCTCCTTTGTGAAACTTGTATCAAAGCAAACACACGGGCACAGATCGGGGCCTCCCACTCACACACACTGAGGAACACATGCACTACACAGCCTGCAGGCAGAGTGCCCACGCTCCTGATGTGTTCACGGCCTCCCCGTACACCACACAGGTGTGTTTGTTTGGAAGGTAAATACAAACGTACAGCTAAACACACTTTCTGTTGTAGTTTGTGTGATATTTACCAAAGGAGTTTATGTTTTCAGTTTGGTTTATCCGTTGGTTGGTTTGGATGTCTGTCTGTCAGCCAGTGCTGCAGTCAAGTCACCACCCGTCGAGTCAGAGTCGAGTCGAGTCTCGAGTCCCCAGTGTTTGAGTCTTGAGTCCAGGTCCAAGTCACCAAAGAAGAGTCTGAGTCGAGTCAGTATACCCGAGTTTGAGTCCGAGTCAAGTCTCTCATCCTCAGTAGCCCCCCCTCTCTCCCTATCTCTTTTAATCAAGTCTGTTACTGTTGTTGAAAACAAGAGGAGCTTTCCCAGAGAATTTTTATTTAAATATATCCTAGGCTAGTTATTTCAGATAACCGTCATGAAAACACGTATTGCAGCTGTATATTTTCATTCTGGGAAGGAAACCCTGTTGTAATGGCCAATTTGGCTATATATGTTATATGTGTGGTGTGTGTGTGTGTGTGCGCGGTAGGTCTGCGTGAATGGTTTGTCTGTTACGTCACCTGCGCACCTGTGTGTGGGTGCTAATTAGAGATTATTAAGGGAATCACAGGTGAGGGGGACGGGGAATCTGGATCTGGGAAGCCACACAGTTTTTCAACCTCAGCTGTATGAGAGTAATGTTTTTAGATCTCGTCGTTCTCAGCTTTTAATCACTCAAGTCAGTCTTTTTGTGTGTGCTTTTATCTACACTTTTTGTACAATAAAGGATTAAACATGACGGCAAAGACGACGGCGGACCTCATTATTTGCACCAGCAAGAGTTGGAAAGGGCTTCAGATTTCACCCAGTGGCATTATTTGTGGACAGATTGCCACTACACCTGTTTTTGCATTTCATTTTCATCCCAATCCATTTTAAAAGAGCTTGTGAAAAGTGGCTTTGACCTTAAACTGAACATTTAGCCCACTTTGTAAAAAAAAAATATATATAAAAAGTAATATATTTTTTATATCGTCATTCAACCAACAAATACAGATATGATTTTTAGTCCTGGACTAAAGCACAATATGGACGTGGAAGCAGTTATAAATAGCCTGTAGGGTTTCCGCTATGTAAACCACGCACCTTCAGCGGTTTAAGAAAAGTCATACAGTCATAATTACACGACTGCAGAGTCATCTGCTCTACTGAACTCAAGCGAACTGTCATCCACTCTCTCCCCTTTAGGGTGCTTCAGGGTGACCAACTGGAACAGTGACAGGACGTCATCACAACCAGAAGTCATGGCAACCAAATAAAGAACAGGGCGAGTACATGACACACAATCTTAAGCAAAGTGACAAACAGCGACGAAAGCTGCGACTCACACAGGTCCCGTGAAATGAAATGTGACAGCTATAGTGTGTTGGAAAAAAAACAGTGTGGAGACTGAATTTATGAATTTCCTTTTTATCAGACCCGAGATGAGACAAGAAGCTAACGTTAGCGAGACGATGTATTCCTCCGACACGCTGTATTAACGGTACTGTTTTAAACAAAACTAGCTAGTATTAATATTCACTCAGCGTTTTGTTTGGTTGTTAAACTTAGAAGCTTCAATACATTCAGAATAGCGCTGCCAGAGTCCTAATGAGAGTCCGAAAATATGATCACATAACTCCCATTCTATACTCATTGCACTGGCTCCCTGTTTCATTCCGGATCGACTACAAAATCCTCATGGTTACACAAAAATGTATCACTGGACATGCACCACCATATCTACAAGAACTCATCACCTTGAAACCCTCCCCCCGCACCCTCAGATCAACAGGACAATTGCTTCTTCAGGTCCCCACCACAAGGCTTTGTACTATGGGTGACCAAGCTTTTTGTTCAGCTGCACCACGGCTCTGGAACCAGGTCCCGAGTGACCTGAGAGCAGTGCAGAACCTGGACACTTTCAAAGCTGAACTGAAGACTTTTTTTATTCAGAAAGGCATTTTTGTGCTGATTGTTTTTATTGTTATTATTCTCCTGTGTAGCACTTTGAGATTCTTTGGAATTAAAAGTGCGGTAGAAATAAAATATATTATTATTATTATTATTAAACTGTGTGTAAAATGAGCGGTTGATGTTAAATCACCGGTGTGAGGTAACCTCCCTCCGGTACTGTCTATTTGCTGGATGTTTTCAAGGTAAAGGTCGGTAGCTAACATTAGCAGATAAGCTCATTGACAACGATGTTGTTGTTCATATCTCGGCCCAATGTTTCTGACCGTAGTGGTCATACTGACTGAAAGTGTGATGTGATATGCTAAAAAGAAACTTCTTTTTGAATGTCAACATTTACAATCATTAATAGAAAATTAAAGTTTTGGAAAGGAAGGCAAGATCTATTTAAGCCTGGTTGTGTTTACTCTTTAAAGTATTCGGGATGAAGGCCCAGAGGGAGCAAAATTATTATTTTCTGTAAATAAATGGTAATGTTATACCATAAGGTGACCAGATTTCTCAGACAAAGTCCAGGGACATTTTCAGCTCAGAAGCGTAAATACCTCCAAAACACGTCATGTTTAAAACGGGGACACTAGACCTAGAGCTGAGTATCGGATACAATATAAACTATTGAGGAAAGATGTTCCTTTGACATTGATGCAGTATGAAACGAGATCGCTGCAGTCGGCAGCAGAGAAACAAGCTACAATGGAAGTTAATGGGATAATTGTCCATCTTGTATTTACGTTCATAAAGTGCTCGTTTTGCTGCTGACAGACTCAGATTAATATTCTAAGTGTCTGATAACATTATGGAAAGGATTTCTAAGGAGGCTGACCTTTCTGTTAAAGATTATGATCCTTTTTTAAAACGTAAAAGTCCACCAGACTCCATGTAAATAATCAGTGATTTTAGCGTGTATAGAGCAGCATATCTCCACCAGACTCCATGTAAATAATCAGTGATTTTAGCGTGTATAGAGCAGCATATCTCCACCAGACTCCATGTAAATAATCAGTGATTTTAGCGTGTATAGAGCAGCATATCTCCACCAGACTCCATGTAAATAATCAGTGATTTTAGCATGTATAGAGCAGCATATCTCCACCAGACTCCATGTAAATAATCAGTGATTTTAGCGTGTATAGAGCAGCATATCTCCACCAGACTCCATGTAAATATTTTAGCATGGTAAAATACGGCTTTCTAAAACATCTCTGAGCTCTGAGCAGCGCTGCTCGATCGGCTCCGTTTGGTCACAGTTTTCTTTCATTCCAATTTCGGGTCTGTCAGTCACAGTAAAAACCGGGGACATTTCCGGGGACAGATCCAGCCGGGGACAGGTCACCAAAATTGGCGACGTCTGGTCACCCTAGGCTAAAAGCACATTTGAAACTTGCCCTGTTTAAGCCTGTTGGGTGCTAACTCTAGCAGGAGGATACCACGGTGTAGGCAGCACCGACTGGTTTTTGTTTTTTTGGGTCTGTCAGTCTCAGTGAAAACCGGGGACAGATCCAGCCGGGCACAGGTCACCAAAATCGGGGACTGTCCCTGGAAACCGGGGACGTCTGGTCACCCTATTATAGCAAGAACTTTGTTCTAAGTTGATGACATTTTCAAACGCACTTGCACAGAAGTATTTTTGGATGTGCGAGTTATTACTTAGAAAAGATGACTACATTTAGGGCCCGAGCACCGACAGTGGAGAAGGCCCTATTGAAACTGAAGGAATTATTATTATCACGGAAAATGAATCGCCTTTTTGGAGGGGTTTAACATCTCAAAATCTCACCAAAATTGGTGGTAGCATCAAGTCTGGTGAAAATTTACATATTTTAATGTTTCGGGAATACGTGCACAAAAATGGCTTGCTAGCGCCCCGTACAAAATTCAAAGAAATTGAGTCCCTGCAGTATGGTTAACAGACTAACTAAGCTTGGTCCACATATCTAGCATGTCAAGACGTATATAAAATTCCATTGGATCCATACCCTAAACCCAACAAGAAGTCCGCCATTTTGAATTGAAAGTTCAAAATTAGTGCGATTTTGGCCATTTCCACATGTCGTACTTTATCAAACTCCTCCTAGAGATTTCATCCGATTAACTGCAAATTTGGTCTGTTCCATTGTAAAATTTTAGGAATAAAACTTATTAAAAGAAAAACTTTTCGTCATAGGGCATGACCATGGCAGGTTGGCCATCGAAACAGGAAGTGGGTGTAACTTGAGTGTACATTATCCAATTCAATGGAAACTTTTCAGGATTTGTAAGAGTCCAACGCTGACAACACGCCGATATTGGCTCCAAGTCATAGTGCCATCATCTGATTTACATTAAACTTAGAACGTGTGCTCTAATTGTGAAACTGAGCCGTCTTTAACCACGCCCATGTAATCAGACCACGCCCCCTTTTATAACATTTGAACCATTTAGGTAGTCTTGTGTAAGGTGTCATTGAATTCAGCAGAGAGTTCCTTCTTCATTGGTGATGGTTTGGCCCGCCCCCTATGCTTATGCCACGCCCCCTTTCATACCTAGTGACCCATTTAAGGTAGAGTCTTATGTGAGGTATCAATGAAGCAGAGACACCCTTGGTTATTGGTAAAGTTTTGCCCCAACCCCTATGCTTTGGCCACGCCCCCTTTCACAGCTATTTACCTGTATGACGTAGAGTCTTGTGTGAGGTATCATTGTACTCGGAAGGGAGTAGCCTTTTCATTGGTGACGATTTGCAGTAAATACACGGTCGCAAGGAGCAACATTTGCTAGTAACCCAGAGGCGCAAGGGCACGTCTAACGCTTCTTGCAGCTTTAATTTCAACATGTTACCAGTTCTACAGGATATGGCAGATTTCTTGTCAAAAAATGACATCTTTTACATACATTACAGTACAGGAGGTTAACAAAAGAGCTGAAACTGCAGTACTGGGGGCTTGTATACAACCCAGATTTATCTGTTATGTACCTCCCACTCACTTTCATGTACGGTTTATTTTAATCTCTGTCAAGTCACCATCAATAAAACAATGTTTAGTGCACATGTGTTTCACATTGAAAACCTTTCACCAGCTCTAAGGAAATATTCCTTCTTTTTCCGGAAGATTTCTGTAACTGTGGAAAACGGTGTTAACAGAAAGTGAGAGCAGCAGTGTGGTTTTAGTGCTACACCTTTACTTGCTGAAAAATACGTCCGTCTCTACTCTTAAATACATCTCTACTCTTTTCATCCTCTTTTAGTTTTTGTTTAGACAATCAAGGATTTTAATTGGAAAATGTTCCTTTTTAAGTGATTTAATTGCTCTAAATCAATTGGTTGTGTGCTGCTAGTGATGTTGAATATCTTGTTTATTGTGTTTTCTTCTGAATATTGTGCACGGTCACAAAAGGGTTATAATCATATGTGGCCCAGCCGAGCTTTGTTGTCATTACTTAGAATTCCTCATGGGGGAGACAGAAACTACGCACTATAGCTTTGAGTCTAAAAAATACAAATACAAAATGCTGAGGCACTGATTACTCCACAAGTCGAAATATTTGGAAACCAAAAATGTTTGACATATGCATCAATTAAGTGAAAATCATTTCACATTTCTTTTATCATTAATAACATTTGTATTATTTGTCTTGTGAACTCATAAAAAGGTCAAAGTCTCAGGCTGAGAAGACAAGATTCGAGAGTCAGAAAATATTGATTTTTCACAGAACAGATATCGATTCACCTGTGTCCAGGATTTGAACAGGTGACCTTCCGCCTTTGATTACCCTGCTGCCCTCCACTGCCTCATTTTCCACATAGATTGAGTGTGTGATTAGAGTAAGCTTAAAATGAGATGCCGGTCAGCAGATCTGACACCAGAAGGTCAGAGAGAATGTGAGAAATCCTTAGTTAAATAAAGAAAAATCTAAATCTATGAGCTGGAGGCACTCAGTCTGAGCAGCAGCCTTACTGCTGGGCTGCACAAATGTCACACACCTGAAGCACTGGACTCCAGCGGCTTCAGAGCACTAAATTACAGGTTACACACCTGCAGCTCCAGCACAACACATATGTTCCTCTATAAATATAAACTGCAGAAAAACACAATTCTGTTACATAGTGCCACAGTATTCCTGATGGTGTGACAGCTCCAATATGTTCAGGTCTTTTTCCCTAAAAGCAGTGTATCACACTGGAGAAAAGGAGTAGGGCTGCATCTGAAGCTTCAACTTGGATATTCTTATGTTCGGTAGGTATTTTATTTTTAATTTTGGGATTCAATTATTTGTTTTGTATTTCCTCAATACTGTACTAAGTTGAGATGGAGTCAACGTTTGGAAAAAACGCAACACGTCCCGTTGCGGGGGTCAGTCCGACGACCAGAACTGGTCAGTGTGTTTTGAGGCCGCGTAAGAGTCCCGTACAGGAAACAGGAAACATCACTGCCTCCATCGCTGCCACATGAACGTTTAAAAAAGCCATGAAGGTAAAAAAAGAAAAAGAAACGCAAGCACCAAACTGGCCAAGAGCTTGTGTAACAGCTGACTGCTTCATGTAACAACAATGCACAGGTGCTCTGTCTTTTTTCTTTCTCTAGTTCTCATGAAATGAAGCTGCCTTCAAGTGCGGTCGGAAATGTCGAGATCTATTAACGATCTATAACTGACCTGGCTGAAAACAATATTTATCCAACAGTTTTTTTTCTACATCAATCAGTTTTTGGATTGATCTTTTTCACTTGAGGGGGCCGTTGGTTTCATCATAGGCTTATTTACAGGTGGGATGGGAGAGGGAGGGGTTTACCACCTGCCAGCGCAACCACCCCTAAAACCTATTATAATTTCCTTAAATATACATAAATACAGACATTTGAAGCATAACTTAATTCAGAAAATGCACAACTTGCTTTCTGTATTCACCAGAATGCAGAAAATGTAAGAAAGTGTTTGATGCTCAAAATTTGAATTTTGTTCAAAAGTGGATCTCATCGCCAATGTTGAACCCAAAGTTGCGCCCTTGGATTTCAGTTGATTTCTATAATAGGCTACTTTAAGAGTAGATTCAAACTTGACCAGGCAGTGCATTCAAATGTCAACAAAACTGAACTTTCTTCCCCAGTTTTCCAGAAACCGAGGCAATGGCTTCAAATAATAATTACAAGATTTCTATCGAAAGAAGCCTCAATCAAAAATATTCAGTTGACAATGTACAGAGAGAAGCAGCAAATCATCATGTTGAAGGAGCTGGAACCAGAAATGATTTGATAATTCACTTTAGAGCTGTATCGACAAATTGGTCGACAGAAAATGTTTTTGGCAACTACTCCAATGATTGATTAATTGAGTCAGTGTTTTAGTCATAGAAATAAAATCAAACAAACTTTCCATCAGAAATAAAAGCAGAAAGAAATCCTTGTTATTATTATTAGTATGCATGATGCTTGTTACTGTCACCCCAACTGATACACTGTCATGAAAACACTGTGAAACTGAGAATGTGTTTCCCCGCAGTCAACAAAATTACCTTCATCTGACTGTGATCCGTCACGTTATGACTCCATACTGCAGGACGGAAACAATTAAAACCACTTTACCTCTCGGCGTGATGACTGATGGATGAGGATTTCATTTTCTATTTATCCCTTGAGACACAGGCAGACACACAGAATAAATAGATAGATATTTTTTGATCCCAATAAAATGGGAAATTAGTGTTACAGCAGCAAAATCAGTCACACAGCACAGAATATAAATATAATACTAGGATACATACATACATACATACATACATACATACATACAATATACATGAAATAATAATAGGATAAAATACAAGAACAAATATTTGAATATACAGTATACAAGTTGGGAAAACAAAAATGTGCAACTGCTGAAATAGTATGATAAATACGTAAATAAACCAATTGTGCAGGTTGCACTTAGTGCAGTATTGTGGTGTCTCAGAGTCTTATCTATGACATGTTAAAGAGTGTTATTGCCTGTGGCAGGAATGATTTCTTGTAACGGTCCGTGCGACATCGAAGCTGTCGGAGTCTCTTAGAGAAGGAGCTCCTCTGTTGGACCAATGAGGGGTGGAGAGGGTGGTCGGGGTTATCCATGATAGATAACAGCATCCTAAGTCCACCTCCTCACAGTCCTTTTGTGGACAGGCTGCCGCAGGACAAGAGGAACGTACTTAAGAGACAGCAAGACAAGGTTGTACTCTGATTTGCATCCTTGGCATTTGCATACAGGAGGTCCAAAGTTGCATTGTCTCTTGTGGGGCAGTTAATATATTGTTGAAAGTGATTAAAATCCCCAGTGATAACCATGAAGGCGTTGGGCTCCTGCATCTGAGACAGTGGTGTGAATGACGTCAGCAGCTGTCTCCACATCAGCAGATGGTGGAGGGTAAGCAGCGATCACCATGGCGGACATAAACTCCCTCTGTAAATAATAAGGATCAAACCCAACAGCCAGCAGTTCAATGTCCGGGCAACAGAAACGTTCCTTCACATTTCCGGGATTGCACCACTTTTCACTCACATACAGTGTGACCCACGCTTTCTACAACGTTCCTGTCCTCCCGAACTGTCACAAAGCCGGGTACCCCCACACCATAGTCCGGGATGTGCGAGTGCAGCCATGTTTCGGTAAAACACAGTATGCTGCACTCGCGGAACTCCCTCTGTGTTTTAATGAGCGCTGCCATCTTTCCGTCCACCCACCCCCATCCCCACAAAATATGAATAAAGACATCCTAAAGTGCTCAGAGTAAGTCGAAAACCTCTGGAGAGAACGGCCAATAAATCCTTGTTTCATCAGTATATGGTTTGTCCCGTCAGTCTGTAAATCCAACATCAGATTTGTCCCCTCAGTCTTTGAAGGCAACATCACTTTGCCCAGTTAATCTGTTAAGTTAATGTCAGTTTGCCCCATCAGTCTGTAAAGCTAACGTCAGTTTGTCCAGGGGCATGTTCAGGCCAAAACAAAACATAGCACCATTTTTTATTTAAATTGAAATGGAGGTGCCTTGAACGGTGGTGCCCTGCGTGTGCAAGCGCACTGCTTTTTTAATACCACAACTTTACATAGGCTACATGTTGCTGCTGATTGATTACCATCACTGACACATCCACCAACTAACAGAACGCATTACCTTGCCGGTGACATTTTGTCTCTAACGGTTTTGTGGAAACATGTCATTCAACCAGGAAACTGGAGCTAAATTGTGCAAAGTCGATTGAAGATTTAACGTGTGCCTTTTAATATGCAACTCTAAAGTAAAAATGACCAGTCAAAAACAATTTCAGTACACAAATTGGACCTGGCAGATCCGATAGGTTCATTTTGGGAAGTCGGCATGTTTGGATCTGTGATTTTACAAAAAGAAACTGATTGAGGTTATATCCTGTGCAAATTGTTCTCTTTTCATTTAAATTCAACTCATCACATTCATTAAAGTAGACAAGTCATGAGTCACTTTTCTCTAGAACTCAGAAAAAAACTCGTATAACAATCTTATTGACTTATTAGACGCTCACTGGAGATATCCTGCTGACACAGATTTCAACAGACTGTGTCTCATCATCATGCATCCAGAGCTAAATTATGGACAAGATGCTAATAAGGACAGCAGAATAGCAGCAGAGCAGTCACGACATCTTATGGGTGTTGATTAATGAGTCTGATGGACAGACAGGAGGATATGTGCAGTATGGGACAGATGACAGGAGGACTGCAGGACAGTCAGTAATGATGCAAAATGCAATTTGAAATGTATGTGTCAAAGACAGACAACATCCTCCTGCTGGGAACTGAGGGACCATTTCTCCCACTGGCAACTTTGGTAAACTATGTATTTTCATTTTCAAAATAAACCGTTCAAACACTTTCCCAAAAAGCAACAGGTCACCACAGGCTGTCAACTATGATACTGAAAATTCAAGTTGGTTTTTCCTCGTCCAGGTGATCGGCATCATTTGGGTTAGTGATAGACCGATTTATCGCCCAACCGGCGGCTGCTGCGTTGCTCAGTAGTTTTTTCCCCGGCATAATTTACACACAGGCAGCTCTGTGTTGCTGGAGACGCTGCAGTTCATGTCAAGACCAGGTACTGCCCCTCCCCAAACTAGCAGAGCGCTGGAAGCTTGCGCTTCAAGACAACAGTGAGTTTTAAACTTTCAAAGCATCTTTGAAACTGTTTGACTTAGCTGAACTCATGCCATACACGTTGAAAGTGGAAACACATTGCTCTATATGTGCCTGCAACTATAGCAAAGCAAGTTTGTGGGTCCAAATTGAAAATGTGAATGTCTCATCTATAAAACTGCCAATTGTGCTGCAAAAACTTGCCATTGTATTTAAGGAGCTCCAAATAGCTAATTTGTAGGCTATCCATATGCATAAGGTAGCTGTAAAGAACATTGGTCATGGGATTAAGTAATACCGACGTTGTTCCGTGGGAGTTTTATTCAGCGACCGTGTGTGGTGTGTCTCTCCCTCCTATCTGTCTCTACAAATGAAAGATGACTGCAGAAGTGACACTAATCTGGGTGTTTGTTTATTCTTTTAAAAGAAAAAGGCAGAGCAGATTCCGAAAACAAATCCATTGTGGAAGCATTGTTTATCTACTTGGTCTTACTTGTTTTACCTCACCTGTTTTACACCTGTTTTTTATTTGTTAAATATCGTTTAAGTTCAATAAATGTTTCTTTTTTAAATTGAGACCTGTAACATTTGTGATCATCATTGTGTCATTTTTAGGATGTAAATTGAGAGAGCAAAAGCAGTATGGGCTCCAAATATTGGCAGCCCATATCGGTCCAGAACTCTGCGGCTAGGATGCTCACCCACACAAAACTTGGACTTCACATCACTCCCATCCTGAAGAAACTCCACTGGCTACCAATTAAGTCCCAGATCAAATAGAAAATTCTCCTACAGACATACAAATCTCTCCATGGACTTGCTCAGATCTGCTCCACCCATACACTCAGTCCCGGTCCCTGCGGTCCTCTGACAAGGACCTGCTTGCCGTCCCTAAAACCAGGCTCCGGACATTTGGTGACAGAGCCTTCTGTGTCAGTGCGCCATCACTCTGGAACAAGCTTCCTCTTGTTATTCGCTCTGCCCCCTCTATTATTACCTTTAAAACCCAGCTAAAAAACATACCTCTTCACTGAGGCGTATGGAGTTTAATCTCTCCTGGCCACACACCCTCACCTCTTAAACCCCCCCCCCTTGTTTGTTAAGCGTCCTTGGGTTTGTGAAAGGCGCTATAAAAGTCAAAGTTATTATTATTATTATTATTATTATTATCGGCTAAGGCTGAAAAAATCTATATCAGCATTAAAAATATCAGTCGATCCCTATTTTGGGTAATGCTGTTGAAAGTGTGTAAACATTCACAAAACCCTACAACAGTGGAGCAACACCAACACACCATCCTCGTCTAATACGCAACTCTCTCTGTTCTGGCTGACAACATTAACTGTGTTTACTGTACTGTGACTACAGTCGAGCTGAGAAGGGCCAGTTCAGACCGCTGCACCCTTCACTTTGCAACGTTATTAAGCGGTTTCGCTAGTTAACGTTACACTTGGCAAATAGCTAACGTTACACAATTGTAGGTTCATTTAAAAGGGCTCAGCAATTTACAAATGTGCTGGGCACTCTAGTTTGTTCAAATGTTACTTAAACAGGAGAAACTAGTGCATTTGTTTGGGACTATTTTCAGCGGCGGATTAATCTACATTTAGTGCTCTGGTGAGTATTTGTGGCAGCAGGTGAATGTTGAAAACAGTGAATGTTTAAGACTGAATCAAAGTGAACTACACTAAATCTTGGTAACAACGCCATGATTCGTTGTTGACAGTGCGTTAGCATGTTGGTTGTGTATCTTATAAGAGAGTGTTGATTTTGAACTGAAATTGAGTCACAATCTCGAATTTTGAATTAGAAAAATTGAATCGCGTCGATGCACCCACGCCCCCTATGTCAAGTCCAGCCAGCAACATCACTGCACGTTACACAAGTTAACATTAAACTTGCATCAGGCAACATTAACCTACACAATTCTTAGATTGACTAGGGGCGGCTCAGTGGTAGAGCGGTTGCCTGCCAATCAGAAGGTTGGTAGTTCAATCCCTGGCCCACGTCGAAGTGACCTAGGGCAAGACACTGAACTGAGTTGCTCCCGATGCTGCACCATCGGAGGATTTTTAAGCTTATTTTTTTAGATTCATGCTGTACTTTTATGCTTGTATTTCCACCAAACTTACTCAGTGTATATTTTCTTTGTTTAAACAGTCAACATGTCTATGATGATGATGCAAAAAAGTTGGAGCAAGGCGAGGGGGGCAGATCATAGATCCTCTGTTTCTCTGCTGTGACAGCCCCCCTCTTTCCTCATGGAACATCTGCATTGAGTTTATATGATGAATGAAAAACAGAGCAAATCCCTGCTGTTGTTTTTATGTGTGTGCAGTGGGGTGATGCCCCGTTACTGATGCTCTGACTCCACAAAATTATATATGATGCCTCGGGAGGACATTTGAAACATGACAAGTGTTTTGTGCCTAATCTCATTGGGACAATGGTGGCGACTGAGGAAGACATGTTGTCTTACTTTGATCATTTGGCTTATCTGCAGCAGAGTTTCAGAGGCATCCCCTCGTCTCAGAGTTGCAATTAAAGAGACAAGCCGCAAGTGGCTGATAAGATCTCCATCTCATACCAGATGAGAAGGCACATCAGCAGAGGAGAGGGGAAGACCAAGATGAGGGGGAGATGGAGGGACAGGAGCAACAGATAAGAGACACAGAGTGCAAAAATGGAAGTAAAAGAGTAAGGAAATTTACTGCAATCTGTGCTCACAGCTGTCCTCCAACACAAGTAGATGTAGAAGGGTTTGTAACATTGACTAGGTCTCACGTTCATCCACGGTTCCTTCCCTTGCTTACGTCCCACAGTGGAAGCATGGGAAAGACAGAGGAAATCATGCAAGGGGAGAGGAAACGAGGAAATGTGTTTTAGAGGGATAAGACGTCCTGTCCTCCAAAGCGTCACATGAGTTAGATGTACGGGCGGAGTTAGCAAAGGCTTTCAGCTGCACGGCTTCTGGGAAGGCTGCTCTCGTCTATCCACGTTCCGAGATCCTTGGAGATCCCCCAGCCTTCATGAAGGAGGGCCAGAACAACTTCTGGTTCAAGCGAGGAGATATAAAATAAGAACTCAGATTCAGTCTCTGGAGGAGTCAGAGGACAACTTTCCATCCAAACACTGAGACAGTGCTGCAGATAGAGGCATGACCCAAAGAGCTCCAAAGAGAGTCAATGGGAGTACATCGAGAAATATTCTCAGTAATATCAAAGAGAAATGGTGCAGTTAAGGGGGGTCAAAGGGATTAAAGGTAATGGAAATTGAAAAGCTTTAGTTTGACGAGAGAGATTGGTGGCACAGTGCTCCTAAACAAAGAAAAAAAAACAGAAAAACAGCTGGCGAGATCGATTTTTGTAATCTTTTTCAGCCTGACACGGCGATACATTGAATTGCTTTGTGCCATTAGAGCACAACAACCACTCTGTCATGAGAGGTGTGGAGGTGGTACGGAGGCGCGTCCAGAACTGAACACGGGATAGTTTGGAAAGCACAGGAAGGGACAAAGAGCCAGCAAACAGCAGCTCTGGTTAGGGCTGGCCGATGAAACGATCTCGATATGGGATTGCGATAAAATTCAGGTCAAAAACGATGATTGGCCATGTTGGACTCAATATGGATGGATCTAACGGCCTATCACACAGCAGAAATGAACAGCAGAAAAGCAGCAATGCGCACCAGAAATTGTTTACCAACCGGCAATGAACGTCAATAGTAGAAGAAGAAGAAATTTTTGGCTGTCACGTTGAAGTGAGTGGAACCGGGGCACCAAAAGCAACGGTGAAAGTGAACTTGTGTTAGGGCCGGGCGTTATGGAGAAAATCATAATATTTTTGACCAAATACCTCGATATCGATACCGCAACGATATTGTTGACTATCGTGTTTTCACAAAAAATATTTACAACAATGAGATTTTTGATAAATAATCATGAGTAATGTGGATATAATGACTAAGTTGGTAAAAGGCCAATAATAGAACAGTTACAGTCTGGTAAGGTCAGAAAATGACATCACTTTACTGTAATGCAGCCTTTAAAACCAGGAAAAGACAACACGTATGCCATATTACTCATGTTTATTCATGAAAAGTGAATGTGATAGTAGTAACAGCTTTCAGGTTGTTGTTTTTTGTACATAACTTACATTGACATTGCCAAGTTGTACTATTTTGCTAAGGCAGATAAAGCTAGTGTGCAAAGTTAAATCTTTGCATTTAGATGTTACCAATATATTCTTTTATCAGACTTATAATATCAAGCACACTGGATTCTGACGGAACGTCAAGCAAGAGAAGAGACTGAGCTTTATGACCACCTTACACCAAATGATTGAGACGACAGAAACGCGCCCAACTCGTCCAAGACTCTCAGGATTCCATTCATATATTGGAAACATATTTCTTTATTTATATTTCTACTCTGGTATTTCTACTATTTGTGCAACTGCAACACAGAATTTTCCCTTCGGGGATCAATAAAGTCTTTCTGATTCAGAAATTGCCGGGCGACAGTAGAATCGCTTGAAAATCGGTTATTGTACGATCGGCATAAGAGTAGAATCAAAAGGGGGGACAAAAATCGCCTTACCTCATAGTAGCTCCTCACATGTTGCAGAAAGCTTCTTCGTCCGCCATAATCTGAGTTTCCCCTGAGGAAGGCCAGGAAGCGCCCTTCACCGCCCTGCAGCTGCTGCTTGTTCACCTGAGAGGGACGAGAGATGATCGAGAAGGAAAATGAAGTTTAGAGGGGGTTTGGGATGAGAGATGAGAACGATGTTGGCAGAGGGGGGTGTAATCAATAAGACACAGATGGAGAGGAAGAAGCAGAAGATGATAGGAAGGAATGACAGATGAGAAAAAGAACAAGTACAAGATTAGACTCATTGTTAAAGTCTGACAGCGTCATTACAAGAGAAGAGTCTCATTATCTAACAAATGCCTTTCAAAATACAACATAAGGAGACGAATGTTTCTCACTGTGGCTGGGAAAAGACTCGTTTTGAGACTGACGAAGGTCCTTAAAAAGGACCTAAGATTTAGCCCAATATCTACAAATACCTGCCCTTATTTTACTCCACTGCCAAACCGTTTGAAAGTCGTAACATCAGTTTTAAACTCCTTTTCAGAGAGCCATTTGGTTTCAAGGTGTTAAAGGTACACTATTGTTGCCGAGTGGGGTGCAGGGACAGTTTA
Source organism: Etheostoma perlongum (assembly GCA_026937815.1). Taxonomy (NCBI): domain Eukaryota; kingdom Metazoa; phylum Chordata; class Actinopteri; order Perciformes; family Percidae; genus Etheostoma; species Etheostoma perlongum. The sequence goes on along the minus strand of CM049378.1, from coordinate 30,844,932 downwards.
CAGGGTTTTCATTATAAAGTTTAGGGGCAGCACCTGAGCTAAATCTCTGATCTAATTACTGTAGTTGGATTTCTTTGGCTTGGTTTTGTCTTTAAGCTTTTTTAAATATTACTCATAGGAGTGGGAATCTCTTGGCACCTCACGATTCGATTCAGAGGCCAACGATTCGAGTCTGAACCGATTATCAATGCATCTTGACGCAATAACTTTTTTGATGAGATTTTTTTTAAAAAATATACATATAAATGTTAGATTTTGACATTTGCAGAATTTGTTACACACAAGTTTCAATGCAATGTTTTGTCTACTGAGGTTTTTATTGTGTAGTCATCCCATGCTTAAGCCTTAAACATCCTGAGTCACCTTCTCTCTTAGTGATCCTCCATGTCAGAGGCTGAGTCATGTTTAAAGGTTCAGTAGGTAACTTTTGTAAACATGTATTTTTTACATATTTGTTAAAACTGTCACTATGCCCTGACAGTAGAATATGAGACAGATAATCTGTGAAAAAAATCAAGCTCCTGTGGCTCCTCCCTGTGTCCCTGATGCCATTTGGCAGAAATACACCGCCTCCCGGTCCAAAACAGCCAATCAGAGCCAGGAGGCGTGTCTTAGCAGTGTCAATCACTGTCGCACAGCTTGCTCATAACCCTCCTCCTCCCACAGCAGCCGCATCCGTGTCCAAGCTCAAGACTGCCCGTGTGCTGCAGCTGTGCTAATCGCGGAGAAACAACTTTTCAGGAAAACTGCCAATTTCTGGAGTGACACCTGCTCAGAAAACAAAGACGGGCAAACAGAAGAAGACCGATGACGAAAAGCGAGCTAAAAAAGAAAGAATTAAACCGAGCCCGAAATAAAACGAGGGTCAACATCGGAGCGGCTTTTCAGAGGTGGAGGGAGCTACGCCTCCTGAAAGGATTCAACACGGATTCAGAGCTAGCCACATTTCTGCTTGACATGCAAGTATCCCTGCTGGATTTGTTTCATTTATTAATAACTAGCTACACAACTAAGCTAGCGATGGTTACAGTATCGCTGGTGATAGCGCTAATCTCATTTTACTCTGTAGCTTGTTGCTAGCTAAGTCTAACAGTTAGCTTGTTAGCTTGTAGCACGGCAGGAATGTTGTAGCTAACTCGTTCACCCTCAGTATAAGCCATATTGTTTCGATCCCTACATTTAGTAAGCCTAAATGTGTTTTTGTCGATCATAATTAAATGCAGCTATGGTGAAACTACTTTAATTGTGCGCTGTCCCTGCCCCTGTGTCTTCCCCCTCAGGATTGTAAATCAAATGTCTGACACACATTCTTTATGCTCCTTCAACAGGTCAGACATGGCCCCAGACACAGAGGCACGTGAAGGAATCGTCTTTCAGTCCAAATCAAGATGTTCAGTATTTCCTTGTGTGTACTTTGGTAAAAAAGCTGATTTATTTTACCCATATGCAAAATAAAACCCTAAGCCATATTTCTAAGATGTTGTTATTCCTTGGCTTAGTGAGCTTCCTCAGTGATTCATCATTCCTACTGAAAGTTTAGTGTTTTAAATGGATCCAAAAGGTAATTCAGTAATGTACTGTGTAAAGTGCTGCTTTTGTTCTCACAAATGAGCGATTACATAAACATTTTAATCCCTTTTTATTGAAATATTTCCAAAACTTTTAATAGAAATATTTTAAATAAGCAATTTTTTTTTTACATAAAGTTTTAAAAGCACAGCACACCACAGCTAAACCCTCCTCAGAATAAAGCCCCTGTATTGTGTGGAAAGCATCGGTGGACCTGCTTACTAGCCTGCGCGTTCACGGCAGGCTCGAGGAGCTGTGGAAGGGGGGGCAAGGGGGAGGAGCCTGTAAGGTGTGCTTGTTCAAATTTTTAGGCTAAGTCCACGTTTCCTCAAAACTCCCTACTGCAGCTTTAAAGGTGGAGAATTGGCTTCTTACAACATGAAACATGAGGTGGTCACATGTAATGTGTTAAAGCAGATTAACAGCCTGTACGTGTTTTGCCTAATTATTTTATGTACTGTATGTCTTATTAGATAACGTGTATATACAGTATACAAAAATGGATGTTTTTCCTTTTGGACATTTTTATTTTTTCAAACTCTAAGTAGTAGTAACTTTTAAGTAAAAATCAATACATTTAAAAAAAAAAAATTAAATGGATTATTAACTTCTCAGAATCGAGCATTGAATCATTCCAGAGAGAATTGCGATGCATTTGAGAATCGATTATTTTTCACACCCCCAGTGTTGGGCTACACCGCATGACCTGCATTCTGAGAGAGCATCGGTAGAGTTTGTCATTTTTGTCCTCTAAAGTCTCTTTATAGTTGTATTCTTTTGGTTCAGCCACCACAGTCCAGAGAAGTTGATAAAAATCTTGATATGCTTGCCTGAGTTGGGTAAGTATTTTGCAGCATTATCATGCTCAGGGTCCTGCCTCACAGGCTATACATACTGGCTGTCCTACCTTATTGGTGATGGTTGTTGGATCAGGAATATCTATTATTCTGAATCAACTCACAAATGGCAAAAATATATAATTGTTTGCTGATAAAAAGTGTGTTGAAAGAACAAAAAAAGAGCAATTCAACCATAAGATAGCTAGCAGTAGCTTGTAGTTCATCTTTAAAGTAGACGTATCACTTTGGTTCATACTTGTATTTTGGGTTTCTACTAGAACATGCTTACATGCTTTTCATATTCAAAAAGATTTTTCCCCTCACTGTATTCCTGAATATCCCCATGTCTGTCAATAAAAAGCCCCCCAGTCTCCTCTGATTGGCTTGCTAGAAATATATGCCACATCTTTGTAAACAGTAGTTGTCAACCAGTTGATGGAGATGCTAAAATGCGGGGGCACTAATGAGCCTGCATGTGACATACACAGGAAGGGGAGCAAATCTGAATGTTTAATTGCTGGGCTCTTTACTGATGTAGGCAGCCCAACAAAATTATTGCTGTCTTATTTTACAATTTTTTGGGGTGGTAGTGCACAAGCACTAAGAAATTTAGTTTTTCATCATATGTTCCCTTAAAAAAAAAAAAAAAGTGTTTCGGGCGCAATGTGAAATTAATATTATTCAGCTTTGCATGATGAAACAAGGTATGGACGGATTATCAGCATCGGCCAATGATTGGTCCATTTCTTGAAAGTTTATCTGTATTTGGCGCTTTTTAGTTGCCTGATAACCGATAAAGTTAATGAGTTAAAAGTGGTCTACTTTGGCTCTGCTACAGCTCCATGGTATCGATGGACAGGCTCTGAAGCGGCCGAAAGGAGCAGCCAGTGGATATGGATCAAGCAGAAGGACCCTAGTTGGGCTCTAAAGAGCATCAACATAACATGGTCGCCACTGATACCCCCCACCCCCATACCCCAATTTGAGAATGCAGGTCACAAGAGGAGGGAGAATAAGGTGTGCCATTTAAACAACTAGGCAATTTTTACAATTGGGCATGGGACAAGCTCAGGTTTGATCACCCTGTAGTTGGTTACCTTGACGAGGGTGTCTAGTGTTGAAAGGCCAAAACACCCCCTGATTTAAAAAAAAGTACACTACTGATGATGTGTCCGAAAATTACAACTTTCCACATTTTAAAATATAGCTCTCACGCCACTCTCAACATCAAGGCAAACCTCATGTGCATACCATCAATTGGGCACAACGGACAGCTTACCATCATGTCCCGTGTTTTATAATGCTGTACCTGTCCCTCTGCTTCGGTTTCCTCCACCACTGAGTCTGACTTAATGTCCCGCCCACATCACCCCTCAGACTCTCCTTTACTGGGTCTTATGTTGAAATGTCTAATTTACTTTAAAAAACTGCTTAGCATTTAAACAATGTTTTGTGTTGAGTTTGTGACATTCCAAAAATAATTTTTGATGCAAAGATTTTCATTCACTATTTCATTCATTTTAAATCTGTTCCCAAAAAATCTGTTTCATTAACTAATTATCGGTATTGCCTTTGGAAAACCAGTATCAAGGTCGATCCCCTAGACAAAAACTAAAGTATTTTGTGGATAGTTGTAATTTCATCATCACCCAGAGATAAGCTATGCCATAGCAAATGGAGCACTAAAAATCCAGAAACGAACAAATTAATCGAGCCAACCGCCTCACGCTGCTGCACTTAAACTCCCAGCCAACTCCGTCGTCAAGAGAAGAACTCTATTAGAGGTCGTCGATAAAAGAGTTTTAAAGTCAATACCGATACGAATATTGGGTTATTTAAAATCAGATATATATTTTTT